>JAWNNV010000464.1:20000-86119 GCA_035044485.1 Scaptomyza reducta
CGGATACGGACTCAGAGCCAGAACCGGAACTAGAGACGCAGCCCTTACCGGAACCGGTGCCAGCGCCAGCATGGTATGCAGAAACACGTCAGCATTCGATGGCCGAGCGCTGGGATGAGATCAGAAAAGCAGCTGGTCTTTAAACCGAACAATCTATCTATAAAATCCCTTTGAGATTTTTTTTGTGATTTTTTTTGTGATTTTTTTTGTGAATAAAAATGCAGATGTGTTGAAAAAAAAACGGCAGCATTAAGTTTTACAACAAACCAACTTATTATAATCAGGTTGCAGTCTCCTTTTAAAACACTCTTGTGGTTCAGTTTTGTGTATATCGATGGGGCAGTCATGCTGGCAGGCAACTGGTCAACTTCAAAAGGTTTTTTTTTTCTTTGCTTTTCGCTAGCGTCCTTTAAAATGGATTAAAATTTCATTTAAATTTGCATTTAAATGAGCGCAGCGCACTCAATATGCCCCTGCCCCTACGCAGCCACCCCCCTCGCCACCTTTTTTTTTGCATGTGGCAAGGACAAGGGTCCGCAGCAGATCCACTTGCAAAACGCAGCTGAACACTGCCACAAACAGTTGCCATCTGCCACATGGCCGGCATTAAAAATGTGTGTGTGCGCGCGTTGTATTTGCAACTTGGGGCATTCTCATGGCAGTTGCATCTTGCAGTTGATTACCTTTTGGCAGCTGATATGGGGGCGTGGCAAGGATGAAGCAGCTTAAGCGAGCGATCTGCTACTGCATTTTAATGGCCATTATTTAAATATGTATATATAACAATTAAATAAACGATTTTTATGCTCTTATGGAAGGCGTCCAGTTCCAATTTTCATGCCGGACTATACTATATATATATATATGTCCTTGCATATCCTTGGCAGGTGACAGCTTTCCCTTGTGCACTTTTCGCTTTGTGTTACACATGTGTGCAAGTGCGTGTGTGTGGGTATGTGTGTACACTAATTAAACATACTCGCACACACACACACACACCTGTGTGTAAACAGAAAGCAAATGCTTCCCTTCCCTATGTAAGAGGCAGAAGGAAGCATCTCCGACCCCATAAAGTATATATATTCTGGATCAGCATCAACAGCCGAGTAGATATAGCAAAGTCCGTCTGTCAGTACAATTTTTCGATAACTCTTCCCGTTTCCGATATACACATGTGATCGATAACAACAAAATGTTGAATTTGAAAAACTTTGATAAGACGTTTGAAACATTCGACGAAATAATGAAAATCTGTGAAATTTGTATTGAAATCGGTTGAGAAACACCGAAGATATGGCACATTGAAATTAAGTATACAGTGTAACATACTTGTAAGCAGTGAAGTATAGGGTTCGGGATATAGTTTAGTCGGTATTTCTCGACGAGAGCCTTCTTACTTGTTTTCAGCAGGATTTACCAACACTGGCAGCTTATACATGTAGTTCATTCATTAGCTCACGATGCTTGTTATATTGAAAGCCCTTTTTAGAGTGCATAAAACAAAAGGTTTGTCCTTTGGTTTGTCTCTTTGTGTTGTTGTTTGTTTGTTGGCGAAATAACAAATTTTGCAATTTGTTTCTTGATTTATTTTCACGCCAATTTCTTGGCGTTCGCCTCCAACAAAACTCTACTCTGACATTTGTTTATTTATTTGGTTTCATGTTTTGTCTGTCGTCGTTTCTCCCCCTCTCTCTCTCTCACTCTCTCTGTTTCTTCGTTGCTGGTTGCGTGAAATCACGAATGAATGAATGACTGCCCCAGGCAACCGCCATGAATATTCATGGGCCATGCCACTAAAAACAACAGTGGCTACAACAACAACAACAACAACAACAACAACGATAGAGCAGCACAGCTAACTCAGCTTGCATTTCCGCTCAATGCGCCAACAATTCGCAGCGCCATTTTGTTGTCCACAGCAGCAACAGCAACAGCAACAGAAACGGAAGCAGCAGCGGGAGAAACAGCAGCTGCAACTCTCCGCATCGTGGTTGTGGCATGAAGTAGTTTTCGCTGAGGTACTCTAACTATCTTAGTTGGTTTGCAATGTAGTATATTAACAATACTTGATTCTTAAGTACTTATTAATAGCTGATTTGTATTGAATTTTGTTAAGCTATGAGCGGAGATTGTTTCCAAAAACAAAAGAATTAAGTTTCTTTAGCTGACTGCTATAAAAAAGTTATTGTTAAACAATGCCAACAACAGTGAAGAGCCTAAAATAAAAGGTTAAATCTAATATTTTAATAAGTTGCTATCAAAAATCAAAAAATTATAAAAAAGTCTTACAATATACGTGAATTTGGGAATAGAGCATGGAAATACTGCAAAAAAAAAATGAAAATGATGAAAAAAATGTTTTTTGTTGTTGAAATAAACACAAAAAAGTTATTGTTAAACAATGCCAACAACAGTGAAGTGCCTAATAAAAAATGAAACATCGATTATTTCAATAAGTTGCTATCAAAAATCAATTTTAAAAAATTATAAAAAAAAAGAAAAGTCTTACAATAAGATGATTTTGGGAATAGAGCATGGAAAAAAATAAATAAATACAGCAAAAAAATGATGAAAAAATATTTTTTCTTTAGTTGAAATAAACACAAAAAAGTTTTGTTGACGATGCCAACAACACGCGGTGTTCCCAAGCGGTCCCCCATCTAAGTACTAACCGCGCCCGACGCTGCTTAATCGGTCTTTGGCGAGAATCGAGTGCCTAAAATACAATCTTGAATAAGATATTTCAATAGAATTCAATATTTCAATAGAATTCTATCAAAAAAGCAAGAAATTGTTATACTTTGTTTGGATGGATGTTTGTTAGAGCATTTGGAGTTCGTTGGTATTTTTAGGAAGCGTTTAGTGTCTGGTTTGTTGTTCGTTTGTGGTATTCGATGTGCGCAGCT
Source organism: Scaptomyza reducta (assembly GCA_035044485.1). NCBI lineage: Eukaryota > Metazoa > Arthropoda > Insecta > Diptera > Drosophilidae > Scaptomyza > Scaptomyza reducta. The sequence goes on from JAWNNV010000464.1 coordinate 22,907, forward strand.
GTTTCTTGGCGAGATGCTGCGTGCTGTTCTTATTATTGTTATTGTTGCCCTTGTTTTAGTCAACATTTTGTGGTTGATGTGAGTTGAGGTTTCAATCTCTCTCTCTGTGTGTGTGTGTGTGTGCAACAGTTTCTTGCATCAAAAGTAGGCAATGCCTTGCGCTTGTATCGAACAGGAAATTTAATTAAAAGCGCTTTCGAATACAGGAAATTTATAGAGAGCTACAGTATATATAGAGTATAGTGTATGTAGTCGTAAGTAGTGGCAAAACCGCAACTTATAGCTTACTTACTTACTGCAACTGCCACTGCCACTGCCACTGCCACTGCCACTGCCACTGCCACTGCCACAGCCAACTGGTTACAACTGTTTTGTACTTGTATCCCTTTCGGCTGTGCTAACGAACTGTGACTGTAATCATTGCCACTGCTGCACTTGACTTTAGTAGCATTTTTGGCTGTTGTGATTTGTATTTCGATCCACCCCAAACACACACCCCGCACCTCCTGAGAAACTTGTCAGCTGTCGGGAGTCGTGTGTCGAACAAGTAAAATCTGAATCTGATTGCGATGCTTGAAAAAGCGAATGGTATTGATTTTTTTCAAGCACTAATTAACGAGAAAGAGCGAAGAGGAACGTTCGTTTGGGTTTTCGTAATTGTTAGCCTGTCAGAAATGATCTGATTTCAGCTAATGTTGGCCAAACTCTGTGGTGGTCTAAACGATTTTTAAATGCGGTAATAGAGGCGTATTACATCAAGGTTGTTTGTATTAAACTTCAAATCTAATTTGGCTTAACTTTCAAAATTGTTGAACAACAAACAGAGAAACTCTTGAAATATTTGAAAAATGTTTTGGATTATTGATGGCATCATTGAAACATTTTCCATACGCGATTTATTCCCCGGCGCGAACAACGCACAACCGAATGGAGAACGTATAAAGATCACACAACAGAAAGAACTTGCGTCAACTAACATGGCTATCGGATTGGGCCTTAAGTTGTGGAGCATGGTCATAATTGCAGCTAGCGTAAGGTTAATTCTCGTTGATAATCTACTCTTCAATGTGCATTTGCTTACGGAAGAAATATGAATCTATAATTATTAACACCAATTAAGCCATAACCTAAAGCAATAATCGCACAAAAATAAAAAAATAAATAATAAATAAATAAATAAATTAAATAAATAAATAAATAAAATAAATAAAATAAATAAAATAAATAAAATAAATAAAATAAATAAATAAATAAATAAATAAATAAATAAATAAAATAAATAAATAAAAATTAATAAATAAATAAATAAAAATTAATAAAACGTAAAACAAATTTTCAGTTTTTTTTTTCTATTCTCAACTTAAACGGAAAATTGCAGCAAAAAAAAAAAAAAATGTTTGCCCGCTGCCTTTTGGCCAAATTGTGCAAACTTTGTCGACCATTAGAGGGGAGGCAAACACGCCCACCCCCCTCACATTCCGTTTCCGTTAAGTAATCTTTGATTTTGCATGCGCTGCTTGAATCAGATTCTGTCGACGGGGCTTCCATTTGCCATTTTCCATGACCATGGCCACTGCAGCTGTATAAATTTTACATTTGTTTCCTTTCAATTTAACAATGTGTACTTTTCGTATTGTTTTGCTTTGCAGTGGGTAGCGGCGAACGGGGAACGGGGAACGGGGAACGATTGGGGCTTGGGTTGTTAGCCATTATTCACGCGACCCAAAGCCGATATACTACATTGCTGGCTGCTCATTTCATCGACGGATTTCACAATATTTATGATTAGCAATTTATTATTCATCATTTTGTGTGTCGGAGTATGCAAACAAACGAGAAAAATATACATATATATCTAGAGAGAGAGAGAGAAGGAAAAAACTGAAGCAACCAAGTAAAAAATCGAAGGATGTTCTTACAATAATTCTTGGGGGATGGATGAGGTGGGGTTTGGGTTGAGTTGAGTTGAGTTTGGTTGGGCTTGCCCCGCCATTAACTTGCACTTAATTTGATTAACCGAAAGCCGATGTTTACATGCGCTGCATGCAGCAGCAGCAAATCCATCAAAAATGTGTGTTTCTGTGGCACAATGGAACTGTTGGGGCGAGAAAGTGAATGAAAAAAGAGCGAGAGGTGCGGAGAGTTGTAAGTTTGTTAAATTGATAGCTGGATTGGATGCTTTGAACTGTTGCCAGCCAGCTTAGTGGGTGATTTGTGTAAATTATGGGAATATTTATAGACTAAGGCATGAGGTTGATAAAATCGAGTGTTATGACGTTATCGATAACAATGAAAAAGAAAGGCAAACCAGCATTAAAATATGAAAAAATTGAACCAGATCTGTTCTTAGTCTCTGTAACTCAATGCTAGATCCTGAGTTTATCGATAGCTCTATCCGTTTCCGATATACACATGCTATAAATATTATCGATAACAATGAAAAAGAAAGTGAACCAGCATTAAAATATGAAACAATTGAACCAAATCTGTTCTTAGTCTCTGGAACTGAACGCTAGATCTTGAGTTTATCGATAACTCTATCCGTTTTTCCATATACACATGCAATAACTATTATCGATAACAATGAAAAATGTGAAAAAATGTATCCAGATCTGTTCTTAGTCTCTGGAACTGAACGCTAGATCTTGAGTTTATCGATAACTCTATCCGTTTCCGATATACACATGAAATTGATGCAATAATTATTATCGATAACAATGAGACCGAAAGGCAACCCAGCATTAAAATATGAATAAATTGAACCAGATCTGTTCTTAGTCTCTGGAACTGAATGCTAGATCTTGAGTTTATCGATAACTATATCCGTTGTCGATATACACATGCTATTAATGAAATAAATATTATCGATAACAATGAAAAAGAAAGGCAACCCAGCATTAAAATATGAAAAAATTGAAACAGATCTGTTCTTAGTCTCTGGAACTGGATGCTAGACATTAGGTTTATCGATAACTCTATCCGTTTCCGATATACACATGGTATAAATATTATCGATAACAATGAAAACGAAAGGCAACCCAGCATTAAAATATGAAATAATTGAACCGAATCTGTTTTTAGTCTATGGAACTGAATGCAAGATCTTAAGTTTATCGATAACTCTATCCGTTTCCCATATACACATGCTATTGATGCAATAACTATTATCGATAACAATGAAAAAGAAAGGGAACCAGCATTCAAATATGAAACAATTGATCCAGATCTGTACTTAGTCTCTGGAACTAAATGCTAAATCTTGAGTTTATCGATAACTCTATCCGTTTCCGATATACACATGCTATTGATGCAATAACTATTATCGATAACAATGAAAAATGTGAAAAAATGTATCCAGATCTGTTCTTAGACTCTGGAACTGAATGCTAGATCTTGAGTTTATCGATAACTCTATCCGTTTCCGATATACACATGCTATTGATGCAATAACTATTATCGATAACAATGAAAACTAAAGGCAACCCAGCATTAAAATATGAAAAAATTGAACCAGATCTATTCTTAGTCTCTGGAACTATATTATAGATCTTAAGTTTATCGATAACTCTATCCGTTTCCGATATACACATGCTATTGATGCAATAACTATTATCGATAACAATGAAAAAGAAAGGGAACCCTGTATTATAATATGAAAAAATTGAACCAGATCTGTTCTTAGACTCTGGAACTATATGATAGATCTTAAGTTTATCGATAACTCTATCCTTTTCCGATATACACATGCTATTGATGCAATAACTATTATCGATAACAATGAAAAATGTGAAAAAATGTATCCAGATCTGTTCTTAGTCTCTGGAACTGAACGCTAGATCTTAAGTTTATCGATAACTCTGTCCGTTTCCGATATACACATGCTATTGATGCAATAACTATTATCGATAACAATGAAAAATGTGAAAAAATGTATCCAGATCTGTTCTTAGTCTCTGGAACTGAACGCTAGATCTTAAGTTTATCGATAACTCTCTCCGTTTCCGATATACGCATGCTATTGATGCAATAACTATTATCGATAACAAAAAGTTCTTAACTATTCAAGTTTTGGGCTTTTTCTTTTGAAAGTTTGACATTAAACTCATAAGCTGTGAAAGCTTTATCAATAACCGCTATGAAATACGAAAGCTATCGACGGTTTAAGTTTACACAAACACGCATACATAGATGCTAACAATGGCAAGATGGGGAGTTTTGATTGTGCTCGGAGAGAATGTAATAGATAGAGTGGAAACAAAGGTACCCCTCTTTTTACCAGAAGGGAATAAACCTGTGGTTAATCTGTATTACATTCTCATTGATTGTGCTTACTGCTTTTCGAATGGTTTAGTCCGGTTATCGCTAGAACCTTTTTGATTAAAATCTTTATGTCTAACTCTATTCCCCATTTGCTCCAACTGCTAAACGTGTTGAAAGTAAAACCTAAAAGTTTTAACCGGAGCACAAGGAATACAATACATGGAAAATAGCGGCCCCCTTGGCGTAAATGTCGACTGTAGACAAATCACAGCACATGTTGGCATTAGCTACGAATTATGGGCAGACAAGTGCAGCAGAAGCCGGGGGAAATGGGAAATTTTGGGTAACACATTGATGCAGGACACACACACACACATACTCTCACACTCGAAGAACAAGTAGTACAAACGACACATTTTATTGATGTTAATTTAATGCAAGAAAATAAAACAGGCGGCGCTGCAACGGAAATGGCAAAAAAAAAAACCGAAAAAATACACCAAGAAAAGAACAGAAAAGAAATTCAAACCAAACCAAACCAGTCGAGACCAAAATAAAAGATTTGCATATAAACAGGCGTCGATACACACAGAGAGAGAGAGGGAGGGAGATAGAGTGTGAGAACAGCAGACTGTGTGGCACACACATACATACATGTGGCAGCAACATTTGCATAACAGACGGAGACCCCGAAAACTGTCATTGCCAAGGTTTTTACATCCGCTTGCCGCAATCATTGTCCACCCCTCCATCCCTCCACCTATCAATAATATTTATGGCGTCGACTGATTCTTAAAATGTGTCCGCCTCGCGACATATGCAAGTGGATATCGCTCTATACCCCTCCCCAATATATATATAATACTCTCTCTCTCGTAAGTGGCAAAAGCGAATATGTAGAATGGTTTTGAAAATTCGTTTGTGCCAAAATTTATTGGCGTGTGTAAACAGCATACTGCTAGGGGTGGGGTGGGGAGAGGTGTTTACTTTCCCCATTTGCATCCTTGGCATTAGCATTTCAATATAATTGCAAATATTTAAATTCAATGCAAATGTGTCGCCTATAAAATGTATTTCCAATATTGTCAGCCAACAAAATTTATTACGACCAAAAAATGCGCAATTCGTTGACTTAAATTCCTAGTTGAGCCCGTCAGTGATGAGCTTTTATTAAGACTTAATTATTTGTGGAAAATAAATGGCCTAAAAATAGGTTTTTGTGTAGTTGCTAGAAAAAAACCAGAAGTCTCTAATCGAGAAATCCTGACTAGACTATACCCTGAAACCTATACCTTACGCTTACAGTCAGTGCTTGTAAGTATGTGTGTGCGTACGCGTTAAGTATACAAACTTCAATGCTTCATATCTGCGGTGTTTCTCAACTGATTTCAATAAAATATTTCACAGATTATCATTGTTTCGTTTAATGTCTCAAACTGCATCATAATTATTTCTGAATTCAAGATTTTGTTGTTATCGATCACATGTGTGTATCGGAAACGGGAAGAGTTATCGAAAATTTGAAACAAACTTTTACTGCCTAGGGATTAGGCGAGCTTATGTTCCAATTATTGAGTATCTAGCTCTTATAGTCTCTGAGATCGACTATATCGACTCCACTGTTGATGCTGATCACGAATATATATACTTTATGGGGTCGGAGATGCTTCCTTCTGCCTCTTACATACTTTTGCACAAAACTATTATACTCTTCAAAGCTTGAAGCTCGATGTTGAATAAAGTTGAAGTCTTAACCATATCTATATATAGTAAGCTCTTAAAATCTGAACGACAATCTTACGTGTGAAAGTAGTTAACTTTGTATAGGGGAGGAAGGGCGGGGGGCATGCAAGGCTAAGCAAGCAAATAATCAACATGGTCATGCAATATTAATATTTATGCACAAATATTGAAAGTAAGGAGCAGCCGTAGCATGCGTAAATAATGCCAAGAACAGAAGGAAGGAAGTGTTCCTAAGGGCGATTTCGGAAACGCTCCTCCTATACATACATGCATACATACATACATACATGCATACATACATACATACATACATGGTATACTAAGTGAAATGCTAAAAGATTGATGACTTTGCGTCTTTTTGCTGGACACGCTCTAGCATTGCCACGTTTTATAAGAATTTATGGCAATGAATGTTAAGGCAGCGTACACGGCGTATACGCAATATTTATATTTATGTTTTATGAATCAATGTGTGTTGCGTGCAACCCCAAGGAGAGAGAGAAGGCGAAAGGGAAGAGGGGGCGTGTCAGTTTTGGCGCATAAAAAACTGTATACACACTGTACAGTAAAGCATAAAAGATGCACACTTCTGAAACAAAAGGATAACAATAACTTCTCGATGTGGCAGCTAGCTGTTGGAGGAGTTGGGTCCATTGGGGGTGGATTGTGCTCCACTTCGTTTTTTTTTTGTTCGCTCGCATTGCTTATAAATAAGGCGCACACACATAAAAATTGCATGAAAATGAAAGACACCCGGACAACAAGGATCCGACGGAATAGCTTCCTGGACACGCTAGTCGTATGAATGTTGAGTTTTCTCGCTTTTCTTTTTACTATTACAATCAAGTTTATGACTATGATGATTATGGGCGCCTAGGCCATGATGATGATTGTTTTGGGTTTTTATTTTTTTTATTTTGGTCGCACATAAAATCAGTGGAAACGAATGCTCAGTTAGGGCTGCGGGTTTAGCTATATAATAATATGTAGATAGATAATGTAAGTGTGAACGTATGTATGTATACAGGGGTTATTGCTAATCAAATAGTTTGCATAGCTTAGCTGTGGCAACTTGATTCTCGTTTATGATTCGTATTTCAACTAAGTTGAGTACAAAAATGTTATGACAAAAAGAAAAAAAAACAAACAGAAAATATTCTTGGGATAAATCATTTATTTATAATAACCTTTTATATGGAATTTAATTTGTTTATTGCCTTTAATATTTGTATGCATTATAATCTTATTCATATTATTTTGTAAATATTTTTTTAATCATTTATTATTCATCAAGGTAACATCACTTTTTTTTAAATATTTTTTTTAAATTTTTTTTTTAATTTTTTTATTAATTTTTTTTTTTAGAATTTTAGAGTTTTTCCTTCTTTACAATCCTAACTTTTCAGTCCGAAACAGATCATTTTTGTATATATTTTTTTAATCATTGATTATTCATCAAGCTAAAGTCCTTTTTTTAAATACTTTAGTCTTATTTATTTATATTTATTTTTATTATTATTATTTTTTATATAATTTTAGAGTTTTTCTTTCTTTACAATCCTAACTTTTCAGTCCGAAACAGATCATTTTTGTAAATATTTTTTTTCAATGATTATTCATCAAGCTAAAGTTACTTTTTTTAAAATACTTTAATCTTATTTATTACTACATTTTAAATATTTATGCTACGAACATTTTTATTAATTTTTTTTTTTTATAATTTTAGTGTTTTTCTTTCTTTACAATCCTAACTTTTCAGTCCGAAACAGATCATTTTTATCGTGCTTTTAGCTCTTATATTTTTTTAAAAATATATTTTGACATGAAATACAATTTGAATCCATGTTCTTTTAACTACATTTAAAATATTTATGCTACGAACATTTTTATTATTTTTTTTTTTAGAATTTTAGAGTTTTTCTTTCTTTACAATCCTAACTTTTCAGTCCGAAACAGATCATTTTTGTAAATATTTTTTTTCAATGATTATTCATCAAGCTAAAGTTACTTTTTTTAAAATACTTTAATCTTATTTATTACTACATTTTAAATATTTATGCTACGAACATTTTTATTAATTTTTTTTTTTTATAATTTTAGTGTTTTTCTTTCTTTACAATCCTAACTTTTCAGTCCGAAACAGATCATTTTTATCGTGCTTTTAGCTCTTATATTTTTTTAAAAATATATTTTGACATGAAATACAATTTGAATCCATGTTCTTTTAACTACATTTAAAATATTTATGCTACGAACATTTTTATTATTTTTTTTTTTTTGAATTTTAGAGTTTTTCTTTCTTCACAATCCTAACTTTTCAGTCCGAAACAGATAATTTTTTATCGTGCTTTTAGCTCTTATATTTTTTTTAAAGATATTTTGACATGAAATACAATTTGAATCCATGTTCTTTTAACTCTTATATATATTTTTGTATTTCGATATTTTGCAAGCTTTTCTTTTGGCATCTAAAACCACTTTTTTTTGTTTATACCAAACCTTTTAAATATTCCCTCAGGCAGGGTATTTATTCGCTAACAACCCTGCCCACAATGCCCTTCCTTTCATAGATTATTCAATGTCCTTGACATCAGTTTTCAATGTTTGTATAGCAACGTTTTTCTTCGCCAGATTTAGTCGTGTGTCTCATCGTTGACTTACCTTTTCTGCTTTCATTTTAAGCTGTGCTTGCAACTAGGTTTGTTTTTGGTTCGCTCGTTACTTGCAACGTTGCAACGAAACAACAAACAACCAAACGAGCTGCACACTCACAAAATTTTGTATTTGCTAGTGGGTAGAACTTTTGGAGCACGCTAAAAAATTTCCATAGCTAAAAGGGTTGCCACCAACAACAACAACAACAAAAACATCCGTCGAATCGTAACTTTTTGTAAAATCGACAAACGGCGCTTTTGACTGCTTTTTAGCTTCTCTTCACCCCCCTCTAACGAGTGCTTTTTTTTTTTTGCGTGAGCTTTGAGCTCAACAAAACTTTGCACTTTGACATGCAGCCACGTGTATGACTATGTTGTAAATGTAAGTGTGTGTGCATGTGCATGTGTGTGTGTGTGCATGTGTGTGTGTGTGTGTGTGAATGTTAGTGTTTGAGTGTGTTGAATGCGCATTTGTGGTTTGCTTTAGCTGACATTTGCTTTTCCTAGTTGGCAAAGAGCAAAACTGAAGTTAGGGTCTAAATGCAGCTTTGAATGCTGCCGCTGAGTGGATGCCACCCCCCTTTTGCCAATTGGCTAACAAATGACGCTAATGCCGCTAATAGTTGACAAACGCCATGTCACAATGGTATTTTTGTTAGTTTTAAGCATTTAATAATGCAATTGTTATGTGTATAAAGCTTATATATTATTCAGTTTTTATGTGTGTTTTTAAATTTACAAGCAATTTGCAAATAATACGTTATGCATTATTAAAACCATCATACGCTTAAGCGATTTTTTTTTTTTTCAATTTTAATTTATTTTTATTTTTTTTTGGTATTTTTTTTTGTTGGTATTTTTGCCATTAACGGCGTTTGTTTTTGGTCTGAAGTGCGATAATGGCGATGTAATGGCCGCACACAAATACAGTCATAATCTCACACACACACACACACACACAGACATCGAAGTCCCGTTATGGGATGCACACACACGTGCTCACACTTGAAAATCTTTCAACTCGCATGAATATTTTAAAACTCGCTCCGAACGCATTCAAATTATGATAATGATGGAAGCAGCGAGTGCTATGCAAATGTGTTACTCACAATGCGCTAGGTGTATGTGTGTGTGTGAGTGAGTGTGTGTGGGTGTGTGTAAAACACTAACGAGCGCCAAAGGTACTCGGGCGACCCAGTCACAAGTCCCAGTTTACACAATTCACAATTCCCAACCCCTAGTTCCCTTAATGCATTTCATTAATTTGTATACAATTTTTGTGTATGTGTGTGTTTAAAGGCACTTGTGTGTGCGTGAGTGCTTGGCCAGGCATCATTAGAACTCACTTCATGGCGTAGCGTCCCCCCAAAAGAAGGAGTTGTATGTGAAGTGTACTTGACTTTGAGCTTCTTAATTTCTGCATTCAATGGACTCTTGACAATTAACAGAATGCATATGCTGACATTTTTGACAAAAGAAACGGCTTGAAGTTTAAGAAATATATTTCAGAATTCGATATTTAAAATGAACTTGTGAACTATTAAGTAGTTATTATAAGAAAATGTGCTAAAGGAACTAAACATTAGTTTTCCAATCCCAAACAATTATATTATTTGAAAAACTGTACAGTTTTAACGAAGTTTTGCTCCACTTTGATTTTGAAGAATAGAACTGAAAGGATTAATGCAGTTATGTTCTAGGTCTCAAAGCAATATAGTTTTCAGGCAGTTAATACATTGATAAGTAAGTTTAAGAAATATATTTCAGAATTCGATAATTAAAATGAACTTGTGACATATTAAGTAGTTATTATAAGAAACTGTGCTAAAGGAACTAAACATTAGTTTTCCAACCCCAAACAATTATATCATTTGAAAAACTTTACAGTTTTAACGAAGTTTTTTCCAGAATTTGGTAGAATAGAACTGAAAGGATTAATGCAGTTTTGTTCCAGATCTCAAATCAATTTAGTTTTCAGGCAGTTAATACATTGATAAGTAAGTTTTTACGAATGAGAATAGCAATAGTATGCTGTTCATTTAAAGCTACACTAAATATTAACTTTATACATATAAAATATGTCTGCGAACGATTTTGTTGCTAGAGAAGCTGCAACAAAGTCAACCACTTTGCTGCCACATGGAGAAAAAGCAATTGCAGTTGGAACGATTATCATGATAGCCGGCTTCTGTTGTGTTGTATGCTTCATACCATTTCTGATTGGGATTTATTGTGGCCTGGACTGTTTGGGTACAGACGATACCTTTGAGTACTGAAAGGACCTAAGAGCTACGGCATCTATTGTTCAAATTAAAGCAAGAATTAAGACAATCCGTTTTTATTCAGGACCAATATGAAATTGATTGTGTAAATAAAGGAGTATGCTGTGTATTTCAACTTATTCGTGATATGAAATGAAACGTATTATTTGGACCTTATGAAATCTTTCAAATTTTCTTAAACTCGCAGTATTTTATACTGATTCATAATTTGGAATATAACGGCTTTTTTTGAAACCTTTTGACATTTTTATGACTATAAAATTCGCAGTATTTTATTGAAATGGCTACCATTGAACCGGCAAGCAATCAAACAACGATGGATACATATTCTGGCATTGAACCGGTTTCGACACCAATTTGGATCGTTAACGTCATGATTTTGTTCTGTAGTGCTATACCTATTATTGTGATCGTTTGTTGTCTCTTTGGTTGTTGTCGAAAAGTACCTTCTTAACGCAATAAAAATCCCAAGAATTGAAAGCTTCAATGTTTGTTGTGGCAGGAACCTGAGTTTAGTTTTTGGCAAAGTTAAAGATATTATGAAGCATCTGGAACTTCATAATCCCCAAGCGATTAGCAAATGTTTGACTAGAAAGAATCTAATCTCTTCACCCTCAAAATCCTTGTCTGCTTCTCGCTCGTTTCTGGACAATTCAATATCCTTGTAAAAGAAAAACCAAAAAATAAAGCTAGAATAGAGAGACAAGACAGCTAAAGTCGTAAATGCACTCAGCACTTTGTCAGCTCTCAGACACAAAATGCAGTTGCCATTTTTCTTTGGACGTTTGTTGCACTTGCCACTCCCCCCACACCCCCCCATCTGCCACACCCGTCGGCAACACTAGAGCTTTACATCACACAAAAAAAGTATCACTTTACTGCTCAGGCAGCCAGCTATTGTTATTGTTGTTGTTGTTGTTTTGTCTAAATTTCAATGCTTCCATATTCAGTTTTATAATTTTTTGTGCAACTTTTTTTGTGTAGTTTTTGTTTGTATGTATGTGCAAAAAGTTTTTCATTGCCATCGTCACAGCGAAGCAGTAGAAAAACTTTTGTGTTTTATATATTTTTGCTGGCAGCACTTCTTTTTTTTTTAGAGTGCATGTGCACTTAGAATCTGTGTCTATGTGTGTGTGGGTGGTTGTGTGTGTGTTATAACATGCAACTTTGTTTTATGTGATGATATCAGAGAGTTGTCCTTCTAGCATTTTTATGCCAGGAACGGATTTGAAAGCGTTTATGATTTTTAGTTTGCTTGGAATCTACTTAAATGATTTATGGTGTTGAAATATTTAAAAATATTCTCTGTATTTTTTTTTTTTTTTTAAAAGATTTTTTTGAATTTTACAACCAGATTTTTCGGTTTTTTCTCTCTCTCACTCTCTCTCTATCGCTAATTGTGTTCCGGATCCATCAGCGATACCCAGCACAACTCGCATTATAAGCTCGTTAATTTGCTTATCTTACAAACAAAAAAAATAATTGTTTATGGCGCAATAAATATGTTGATTTTTTATCGATTGAAATGCTGAAAGAATTGAACAACTTTAATTGAAAATGCGAAGTTTAATGTATAAAAAATCTATTTACTAAAAATAAATAATATTATTTAATATCAAATATTGTTGCTAGTTACTATCCCGCAAGCCAGCTGATAAACTGTCGAAACTTTTCCAATTTTCGTTGACCGCCGCGGCCGAGAACACGTTTCCACTGATGCTCCATGCTCGAGCTCTCCTCCTGATCGAGGGTAAGCAAATGCTTTTTGAGCTTCTTGCCGAAGCTTTTGAGCAACTGCGTCGTTCGCAACTGAACTGTACGCTTCCAGCGATCGAAACCATTGCGTTGCAGACACATCGCAATCAATTGGATCTCAATGCTGCCTGTCTTCTCGGCGACATCGGCATCGAAGTAGTCATCGACAATGTCATGGAAATACTGCAAGGATTCCTTTGTATGATTATCACTGCGTAGGAGGAATGCCTCAAACCTGCCCAGATAGCCCAGCATTATGGCATTGTGTGAGTCCAGCACGAGCAGATCATCCACCACGCTGTCCACCAACTCTGTGGCCTGAGCCATCGCATGACTAGTTAGAGTTGCCAAGTTGTGCTCCGCCTGAGCTGTTAGACGACGTCTGCCCAGATCGCCGTAGCTTGCCACAAGCGTCAACTGCAGGCACTAAAGAGACGGAACAGTTGTTGCCAAGTGCAAGAGCATTTGCCTGGAAACTTACCAAAGATAGCAATAACAGACCCAGCCAGACCCACATTGTGAGCGCTTAAGGTTTGTTCGTCTACTGCTGAAAGGTTTGAATTATTTATTTGCAAATCGTATAAAACAGATATCAGATTTCTTATCAGTAATTGTTGCTTTTGTGGCATCGCCTGGCGCTAACGATTGTCGCAACAGTATGACACACACGATTCGATGCGGTTCGGTTCGGTTAAAGAACTCACACTGATAATGTACGTATGATAAGAGTTAAATGTGAATTTAATTGGTTGTAATTGAAATTAATTTATTGCCATTTATTTTTTTTTTTGCCATATTCAAATTCGATAAGCTGTTGACTTGACTTTAAGAATGATTTGTTATCTTGTGGAATCTTAAAATTCAAATAATTCAACGATCTAAGCATGATTTTCTCATTCACTTCAATTTTTTTTTGGGGTTTTTCTTATGGGCTTGAGTTCTTAAGTCTTTTATTAGCATGTCAATCAGTGATTTGTGGTTGTGTGTCATAGTTGAAATCAAAATTATAATAAAGAATCAAGTTTGTTATGGAATGACTAAAAGTTTTCTTACGAAAAACCTTTAAGATATGGTAAACGAAAGATTTTTATGAACAACAACTACAAAAAGATTTTAAGTGAAAGACAAACTTTTTTTTTGTGGGAATTTACTAAAGTACATTCAAAGTTGGCAATAAGTCGCCTGCAGCTATATAAAATGATATAACATTAGATGAAACTGAACCGTTGGCCACTTTTACTGGCAGCATGAAAAATAGATGCGCTCGGGAAATGAAGATGAGCCACTTAAATACAAAACAAATGCGTAAGCCAAAAAGTAATAATAGTGAAATAAAAGTTCACTTCGTCATGGTTGGCAAATAGAAATTGCCCCGTTTGCGGGTTTACAATTGCAGGGGCGGGAAAGGAAAGGAGAAGTACGGCAAAAGTTATTGTCCCCTTGGCAAATCGCATGTGTGATAAACGTCATAAGTGGGTCAGTGTGGCAATATGTGTGGGTGCGATGATGATGAAAAACTTGTGGGTGGTGTTGGCGGGTGGGGGGGGGTCCATCATCAGAATGAAACCGTGCATCGTACTGTGTGTGTATCACTTTTTTTGCTATTGGAGTTTTGAGTGCCGAGCAAATCCCACCACTTGTCTCGAGTTTGCAATTTAAACTTTGATAAGCCAAAGCTAAATCCGACACAGATGCTGAGAGAAGCTGGGAGAGAAGTGTGGAAAACCAGAAATCATCGGGGAATGTGGAATTCTTTTTTTTTGAATGCATAGTAAACTTAGACGTCAGCATAAATATATATTATATGGTCACCCCAAAAAGTGTGCTTGGAACACCCTGTGTGCCGTTCACTCGTTTTGCTAAAGCGAATGGAACGTAAGGAATTGAGACGTATGAATCATATTCTTAAGGTGAATGGAACGAAAGGAATTGAAACATATGAATCAAGTTCTTAAGGTGAATGGAACGACAGGAATTGAAACGTATGAATCAAGTTCTTAAGGCGAATGGAACGAAAGGAATTGAGACGTATGAATCATGTTCTTAAGGTGAATGGAACGAAAGGAATTGAAACGTATGAATCAAGTTCTTAAGGTGAATGGAACGAAAGGAATTGAAACGTATAAATGAAGTTCTTAAGGTGAATGGAACGAAAGGAATTGAGACGTATGAATCAAGTTCTTAAGGTGAATGGAACGAAAGGAATTGAAACGTATGAATCAAGTTCTTAAGGCGAATAGAACGAAAGGAATTGAAACGTATGAATCAAGTTCTTAAAGCGAATGAAACGAAAGGAATTGAGACGTATGAATAAAGTTCTCAAGGTGAATGGAACGAAAGGAAATGAAACGTATGAATCAAGTTCTTAAGGTGAATGGAACGAAAGGAATTGAAACATATGAATCAAGTTCTTAAGGTGAATGAAACGAAAGGAATTGAAACGTATGAATCGAGTTCTTAATGTGAATGAAACGAAAGGAATTGAAACGTATGAGTCAAGTTCTTAAGGTGAATGGAACGAAAGGAATTGAAAAGTATGAATCAAGTTTTTAGGGTGAATGGAACGAAAGGAATTGAGACGTATGAATCATGTTCTTAAGGTGAATGGAACGAAACGAATTGAAAGGTATGAGTCAAGTTCTTAAAGCGAATGGAACGAACGGAATTGAAACGTATGAATCAAGTTCTTAAGGTGAATGGAACGAAAGGAATTCAAACATATGAATCAAGTTCTTAAGGTGAATGAAACGAAAGGAATTGTAACGTATGAATCAAGTTCTTAAGGTGAATGGAACGAAAGGAATTGAAACGTGAGAATTAAGTTCTTAAGGTGAATGAAACGAAAGGAATTGAAACGTATGAATCAAGTTCTTAAGGCGAATCGAACGAAAGGAAATGAAACGTATGAATCAAGTTTTTAGGGTGAATGGAACGAAAGGAATTGAAACGTATGAATCAAGTTCTTAAGGTGAATGGAACGAAAGGAATTGAAACGTATGAGTCAAGTTCTTAAGGTGAATGGAACGAAAGGAATTGAAACGTATGAGTCAAGTTCTCAAGGTGAATGGAACGAAAGGAATTGAAAAGAATGAATCAAGTTCTTAAGGTGAATGGAACGAAAGGAATTGAAACGTATGAATCGAGTTCTTAAGGTGAACGGAACGAAAGGAATTAAGACGTATGAGTCAAGTTCTTTAGGTGAGTGGAACGCAAGGAATTGAAACGTATGAATGAATTTCTTAAGGTGAATGGAACGAAAGGAATTGAAACATATGAATCAAGTTCTTAATAGATTGTTTTAACGTACATTATAATCCTTTTAAGGAGCATTTACGAAGAACTTGTCACGCATTGATTGTTGTAAGTCCTTTGTCATTTGCTTTTAATCTATTTACAATGCACAGCAAATAATCGGCACATAATCAAATATAAGACTGCTTAACAATTACGCCCGCAGAGACCACACACACACACTCGCACACACTCACAGTCACAGTTTAACTCTCAGCAGTCCCACAACAGATTTACACCAGTATATACATATATATATATATATATGGCCAAACAATAAGCAACCCCACACACACACACAATGGCGGCTAAGAACAAAGCACAAGTGTTGTAAATTGGTCTGCCTTTCACGATACACACACACACACACAGAGACACCCCCGCACACCCCACATTTTCAGTCATGGTGTGATGGTATGGCACCCTTGGAGCCACTCTGTGCGCTTGCATGCAAATTTCAATAACTTATATTCGTAACCCTTCCGCCAACTGACACTGAATATCAAATATGAGGCAAGGCGCAGACGATGTACAAAAATTATTTGCATACTTTCTGGGGATGCTTGGGGGAAACAAAAAAATATGCATGCAGAGTGAAAAACTTAAACGAAACAATGGTTACACAAAAAAAAGTCAAGATTGGGATGGATTATAAAATACCCTAGAGTCTGCTGCTGTCCATGGGTTTGTGAAGAGCTATGGTGATTATTATACTACTTAAATGACGTATTGAAGAAACATGATAATGCTTCAAAATGTCTCAAATGTATACCTAAACACTTAGCTCAATAAAAACTCCCTTACATCATGCTAGTATTACAGGGTGTAAACTAAAACCGAAGCAGTTGCAGCCACATGTGGCGCACTTTTGGCTTAGTGCGAAAAAAAGAGCTAAAAACAAGCCGTTACATGCTTCCGGATGGGTGAAAACAGCACAGACGGGGAACGCCCCCTTCCCCATTCCACCCCATCCGCCAACCCCTTTGATTCGACGTTGCCTGCCACCAACCAAGCACGCCAACGAAACGAGTTTATTTATTGCATTTGCAAATTTTACAGAACATTTTGCAGTCAATGCTTTCTGTTGCCTCCACCTGATTCTTGTGCTTTACAAAACAACAACGAGGTGTAACTTGAGTTTATCGCTGAAATATATATATATATATATATAAATTTGCACTCCACCAATTCTCAACCGCGAGCAGAAATTGATTCGGTTTACGTATGTGAAATGTAAACTTTGGTTCAGGCATTTGCAACACGAAGCTCCAAGTTCAATGAAGCCAAAGGTGTTTGCTTGTCACGCTTCCCCGACTTTCAAATGTTTTTGTTCCTTGTTTGTTGTTGGTGTTGGTGTTGGTGTTGGTGTCTGTGTTTGGTGTTTGGTGATTGGCATTGGGTTCAGGGCTTGTGGGGAACTTCAAATTGATGTGCAAATATTTCCATAAATTTATTTTCTATAGCGCTCAACTTTTGGGTGTCATGTTTGAAAACATACACAAAATTTGCACAACTTATTTGAACATCCACAAAAACTGTGTTTGTGCTTGCGAGAAGTTTCAAATTTGATTTTTGTGGCATGCAACATTTTTTTTTCAATTGTGTAAAATATTCTATAAATAATTTTGCATATTCTTGCAAATTTGCGGTTCTGTATGGGAAAATAAAATAATTGAATAACATGCATATTTTTAATATATTTAAGTATATTTTCGGATTAGATTATTTATTATTCAACTGTGTGATAAGCACATAAAAAGTATGTAAATGGAAAACTTAAAATATTAGCTTATAAAAAATGGTTTATTTATTGAAAAAAAAAAAAAAAACAATTTTTTAAAACTTTTTCACGCCGGCATTTGAACCTACAACTTTCGGTTTTCAAGTCTTGCGCGCTCTCATAAAATTGTGCTTTTTTCCAAGGTGAACTTTTGAAAAAGCTTGATATACAAATACAACATAAACCAGTTCTTTCCGATTGGATTTTGGTGGCGTCGCAAGTAAAACGTTAAACTTTGTTTGTTCATAATCCGGGGGAAGTTCGAGTTCAAATGTTGGTGGGAAGACTTTTATGTTCGATGATTTTTATTCACTTGAGAGATAAAATAAAATACAAATTAAAAATATTTTTTTTTTAATAAATTAATAAAGACCCAATTTATGTAGATAAATATATTTATGAATTTAATATTTTTGACATATAAATGTAATTTATATTTTTTGTTCTTTCATTTATTTTTAGGGGATAAACATTACGAAGGACGAAGGACTCAAAAATAGTAAGTAAAGATGCTTAAATACAGTAAATATGTTATTAATCATTATTAATCTTAATACTAAACTATTTTTTCACACCAACTAAAAAGTTGTTCGAAAACACGCACAAATTTGACCAATTGTAGGCAATATAAAATTTGCAAATAGCTTAAAAGCATCCGATTATTACTCAAAAAAGGTTAAAAAAAGGATGCGAACTTTTTACCTCAGATGGGACTCGAACCCACAATCCTCGGCTTAGGAGGCCGATGCCTTATCCATTAGGCCACTGAGGCGGCAAATGACATGAGCGCTAAAAGCATATTTGTATCGCAACACGCAAAGTTCTCACTACTGAATCGAAAGCAATCACATCTAGAGATACATATGGAAATTTCCCCACAGTTTTAAAAACAGCTGCACAAATTTGTATTTTGCCGCTTGCTTCAATAATTGTTTTTGGCCCCAACAAATAAGATATACAAGCTGCTTTTCGCTCATGTTGACACTCTTTGGCCATGGCTTAAATGGCTTAAATAATGTGGCCATATGAGGCTATCTTGTATGATAAATCAATGCCACTTAACGCTCATTGGTAATTCACTTAGAAAACTACCGGAAAAACCTAAAATGTCAACGCTGAATCAGTCAGACAGAGAGAGAGAGAGAGGGAGAGGGAGAGAAAGAGCGAGAGAAAGTTGGAGTGAGAACCACAAAATGAAAACATATCATTTATATCAATTTAAATAACGACCTTTCAATGCTTCGCCGAGCAAAGCATGAAAAATCCCTTAATCAAATGCTTAAAAAGCTCCACACAAACACCTTTAGTGGGGGTTGGTTGGAGGGATGAGGGATTGACCAGAGTGTGGACACATTAAGAATCCTTCCACCCACACACACACACACACACACACACACACACAGACTCACAACTCAATGGGTAGATGGATAGTCGGACGATCCATTGACAGTTGTAAGCTATAAACCACAGAAAATTGGGCATTATATTAGTTAAGATGCTGTCAAGCTGAAAGATAGAGCTTTCAGTGGGTTAAGCTAAGGGGTGGGCGGGGAGGGTGAGAGGGTTGGGTACCCAAAAACTTAGACATATCAGCTTTCAACAGGCTATATAGCTGTAGCTTTGGCAAACATATCCGTTTCCTGTATCTGTATTTGTGTATCTGGAAATCTCTAACTGTGGCTCGTTCTCTGTGTGTGTGGCTAACACACACACACACACACACACACACAAACACACGTTTGACAAGGCAACGAAAGGCGGCAAGCCGGAGACCGAAATAAACAGAGTGGCCAGCGGGCAAAGTAGATAAGCAAACGCATTCATCTTACTGAGGCTAGCATAGAAATAAAGTTGAGAGAGTGAGAGAGAGAGAGACAAAATCGTTGTCCAGCATTCAGCATTAAGGGCTTTAAGATATTTCATCTGAAAGATACTTTGCTATGGCAGCAGCTGCTGTTTGCTGCACATTTGCACAAATCAAAGCGAGCTCTTCTTTGTTTTTACAGTTCTTTTGTTTCTCAAAAGGGGTATCTCTCTCTCTCCCTCTCACTCCCTCTCGCTCGCTCTTTTAGCCACTTTGCTTATCTTAGCCACACATTTTTATTGGTCGCTTTTATACAACAGAAACACACAAAAAAAGATAAGCGACAAACCGTTTTGGTTGTGCATGCGAATTAGTTGTTCACCAACAGGGGATAAAGGGAGCTTAGGGTAAGGCGAAGGAGGACGGAAATGCTGCAACAAATTGCTTTAAAACTGAAGCAAGAAGATGTGGGAAGAAAAGATCAAAGCAGTTTTTACACTGTGCAAATATTTAGTTTTTAATAATTAAACAAAAATATCAGAGAGATATTTCTCAAGTATCTGTGAGATATATACAAATACGAGTTAATTGCAAACGTATATCTAAAATAGATTTCAGATAACAACACTTTCATGAGCTTTGGCATTCAGTCGATTGAATGTTCAGCCGAAACAGGAATACTTATTTGGCCAAATAAATTTTCGGGGCGTTTAAGAATATTGTTAGCCATTAACTTGTTTATGTGGCAACAACACTCAAATTTATACGTATGCACTTCAGTGGTTTTTGTATATCTAGATAACGAAAAAAAAAGCCCATAACAAATTCGAATTGGTCCAACTGGCAATTAAAATGCGTCCACAGTCGGCCTCGAATGGTATGGAGATAGATCTTGGTCTGCATTTAATGGTGCCATCCAGCCGCTTTCTTTCATAGGTTTCGTCAAGCATTTTTCTTCTGCAGTTTATGACTTATTGCAGGCCGTTAACGTCAAAATTTGCGCCGAAGCTTTCGTGTTAAACGTTTTCAGTTAATCAAAGCCAAGTACAAAAATGTTTGCCAAATCGCGTCTTGTTTCATATTCAAGTACTATTATATCATAATATTAATTACTTGCCATTACTTACAGGCACCAAAAACGCAGGTGTCTTCCCAACTTCCAAGGCATCTCTATATCTGTCTCTCTCTCTGAGAGTTGCGAGGAGTAGGCCAAACAAATGTGCTGCAATCATTCAAAGCTTACACAGCTTATGCAGTCTTTGTTCTCAAATACGCAACCCTCTTTTCGCCGGGTTGAATAACTCAATGAGTGCGGCAGGGATTCACATCAAAATGAAAGTGAATGCTTTGCAACAAGATGGAGGGGCGGGTGGGCGTGTGGGTGGGTGGGTGGTTGGTTGGTTGAAAAGCAGGGCACTGCGACAAAACAAGCTTCGGGCATGTTAATTATCTAGAGAGCATGCAGATTTATTTACTAAACTCTTCAGCTTCATTGTTGTTTCTATTGTTGTTGTTGTTGTTAAGTTATAATTGTTGTCCTGACTATACGCACACAGTTGGGAAGTGAAACAAGACCGTATCGTATGTAAAGTTTATTGTTAGATTCTCGATTAGCTAAATGATAAAGCTTTTCCTGCAAAAATCTGTACAAATTTGTATAAGTTACTGCATAATATCTGTTTTCGTTGCCCCTAAAAGTATACACCAGTTTTTTGCGTATTGTATGTAAGAGAAACTGTTTCGAAACGTCCCCAAAACACATGTTGGACCTGAATACCGCCCTTATTGTTGCACTGCCCCGAAAATATATGACTTACATATATGTTTACTTGGCCACATATATCTGTATCAGTTCGCCTTCTTACCACTTCTAGTGTTTGCCCAGTTCTCCAAGTGTGTTGTTGTTCTTTGGTAGGCGTTTCAAGTTACTTTCTTTGTGTTTCACTGGCTAGATTTATGTCTTGTTTCTTGTTGTGCAGTTTATTTCTGGCTGTGAAAACATTTCTGGCTACTGTTTTCCTCAGCTATTACATAAACAAGTACCCTTATATGCTTAACATGGCTTTATTTGCTTGTTTCTTTTTTTTTTTTGCTCCTTGCCACATTTTGGATTTGTCGCAGTCAAAAAGGACAAATGAACAACAACTTGAAACGAAGTCCACTGCTAAGTTCTTTCTTGTTATTTATTATGCAAACACTTTACTTGGGCTTAACACTGGATTGAGTTTATGGAACTGCAATATTTATAAGAAGAATATTTTGATGAATTTTCAGCACATTTTTTAAGTACTTAAACTAAGAAAAACTCATGAAATTTATTGTTATTTTTATTTTTATTTTGCATCATCGTTTTCTTCAGTCTTCGTATAAGAAATAACATTTGTTTGTTTTTTTGTTTTTTTTTGTTTGTTTGTGTGCCTTTTTTCAGTATCGATTTACTTAAATACTTTTGCATATTGTATAATTAGAATTATGTTTAACTTAAGCACGTTGTGCTACTGTTTTCCTTCACACACACACACCCACACACACTTCTGATCTGTTTTATATATATATATCTATTTATATTTCAATTCTCTACGCATTGAACTAAACAATTTGCATTTGCTTAGCTCTTTGCTTTTGATTTAGCTTATTTTGTAGTTTTGTAGATTTTACTCGCATTATTTTATGTATAGTTTGCAATTTGTATGAATATTTTTTTTTGACAAGTTTTATGTTTGTCTTTCTATTTATTTGCGAAACAAATTTAATGCAAATGAAAAGTTCCAAGTATTTGCATTGCTTTCCATTCAAAATGCAATTACGAGACCAAAAGTATTATGCCAAAACAAACTTTGTCGCCAAATGCAAAAGAGAACTGCAAAAGAATACAAAACGAACAAACGTAAAATTCTATTTATTATTTATGCTTAAATTTACACACTTTTTTTTGCGTTTGACTAAATTTAAATTGTTCGAATTAATTATGTACAGTAATTATGCAAAGTTAATGCTAAGTTTTTGTGCTTGAGTAAAGTTTTATTTGATTTTGTCAATGTTATAATTTGTATATATATATGTATTTACAAATCAATTTTGATTTAGGTTTTAGGCCAACTTTGAGTTTCTCCACAAAATAAAATAGTTTATTCTTTGATTGAATTTTTGCTTAAATTTACACTTTATATATTGTCATCATATTTGTTTTTTTGTTTTTGCTTTTTTTCGGTTTCGGTTTCGGAACGCCGCACATAAGCTGACATAACTTCAGACATTAAATCCATTTGACGCTTTTGGATCGGAATATATTTTAGAATGGACTTTTGTGTTGGTCCCAGCTTTTGTTTCTGTTGCCAAAAGTTTACTCAGCTTATGCGGTTTGTCCAACCTTTGTGAAATAAGAAATAAATGCAAAGAAAAAACAAAACAAAAATGTTTATGTTATAAACTAAGCTGAAATTTACAACAAAATAAGTTTAAATATAATAAATAGTTAACTAAGTTATTGTTGCACTCATTTACACTGCTTAGACTTCTTATTAAATATTATTAAATTCAGTTTTTTTTTTAATGCGCTTATCAATTAAATTTGATTAATTTAAATGCCTTTAACTATGGGTTGGATTCTTTTAGTTGAGAGTTCTTTGTTGCTTTTCGCATTCGCATTTGCATTTGCTGTGTGTGTGAGCGAGATATAAAGAGAGAGCGAGTGAGTGAGAAGAAAGAGAGTAAGTCAAACTATTGCTATTTAAATATTATTTGCTTAATACTTAATATGACATATATATTTTGTTAAGCTTTAGTTTATGTTTAGTATTAATTATATACTATATATATTTTATAGCTATATATATATATATATCGTACTTTTATGTATTTAGTATGCTGCTATACACGTAGACATATCCCTTGTTTCATTTGACGCTTGTTAAACTTTGTTGCGAGTTTTCAAAAAACCAACTCAAAACTCAAACAAACTCAAAACATTTGTTAGCTAAACACAAAACATACACAAAAAAACATCTAAAACATCTAAAAACATCTTGATGAGCTGCTTGCCTTGTTTATTCCCTGTTTAGTTTTTCTTTCAGAAGTCCTTGCTCTGGCATTGCGCATAGCTGCGATAGTTGTTATTGGTCAGACCCAAACCCATCAGCTCCATGCCTGTATCCTGCTTCTGTTCTAGTTGCTGCTGCTGCTTCTTCGGACTACCACGTTCACGTCATACGTAGACCACATGCGGCTTTGTGTTGGCACCAGCAGCAGCTGCCGAAGCTGGAGCCGAGGATGCTTGTGCCACAGCGGCGGCTTGCTTCAGTTTGGTCATGGTATGCGTATCCGGATACTCGTAGTGATCGAAGCGCTCATAGTGATGCTCGGGCTCATCGTCGGCCTCCTTGACGGGCAGCTCCCACGGCTTCAGCGCTCGATACTCATTGGCTATGCTCTGCGCCGCCAGATAACGTTCCAGCTCCAGCTTGTCGAGCTGCGGCAACGTTGTCTGCTGATACTCGTGACCCAGGCCGCTTTGCGATTGCAGCGGCATTGCCTGATGGTAATGATGGTGCGACTGCAACGTTGTGGCATGATGCGGATAGTTCAGGGACATGCCACCAGCACCAGAGCCACCCAACGTCATGCTCATGCCCGGCTGATGGTGATGCCCCTGCAAGATGCGATCATGCACATTGATGATGCTCTTGCTCGTCCGCAGCGGGCCACGTTCGTGCAGCAGCTTGCGTCGCCGCTTCACAAACCGCACATAATAGAGCACACTGACGCCAATCAGCAGCACCAGCAGACAGGTGATGACCGCACACACCACAGTCACTATGTGCGCCGGACAGGTGATCTCGCCCTCGCTCATCGCGATCAGCTGGCGACGCGTTCGTTTCGCATCCCGCCAGATGTCGCAGCCGATCTGTTGCTTGTCCATGCGCAGGTAACCACTACTGGAACTGGAACTGGAACTGGCTGCAGCTGCCTCTTCCAAACGCTGCTCGTAGGCACTCGGCTCGGTGGTCTGCAACGCATTCGCAATATGCTGTTCGGCAATGTAGGCGGCCAGTGCGGAGACGCCATCGTCCGCTTTGATTGTGGTATCGTCGTCGTCGCGTAGCGCAGTTGCCTCTTTGGCCAGGGCTGCCACCGCACCGCCTGGTGCATGCTCCATTGGCGGCACCGAACCCTCAAAGTTGCCGGTCACCAGACGCCAGAGCCACAGCAGCGAGCAGTTGCATTGCAGCGGATTATCGCCGAGGTAGAGTTTCTGCAACTGATCCACAGGGAACTGTGCCGCATATAGAGTCTGCAAGCTGTTGCTCTGCATGTAGACCTCGAGTATGTTGGGGTTGCCCTGGAACAAGCGCATCGGTATATCCATCAGCTGCGGATTGTAGTTCAAGTGCAGTGTCTGCAAATGCGTATTGTCCACAAAGGCTCTGCAAGAAGTTAGAACGAATGCATTTCGATTAGAGAGTGCACACAAAAGAATACGTATACGTAACAACTAATTCTTAAATAAATACATGTCATGTCAGGCTTTGCTCTTCTTTTTTTGGAACAAGTTCGTCTCCGTGTTAACAATCCGAAGGGGTTTAAAAAGAAAAAACAATTTAGCGACATGAACAGTGAACGCGTTAGCTTTAGCTAGCTGTCAAACACAAATACACAGTTGCAACCAGGACACACTCTCTCTCTCACACACACAGACAGACAGTCAGGATAATTTGTGTATAAAAGCAAGACTTGTTCTTGTTTGGGTTGTTCATTTTAATTATTCAGAATGCTATGCATCAACGTTAAACTTAAATGCCAGGCAATGAAAAACACACACACACACATATATATAAACACACACACACATACACATATACACACACACACACACTTGTCGACCCTTTATTCACATGGCGTCGACTTTAGCGACGTGGATTTATTTAGCCTGCGTCTATATCAACTTAATAATACAGTTGAAGACAACAAAAACAACATGGCAGCCATGTTGCATGCTGCATGCTGCATGTTGCACGTTGCAAGCGCAAAGCGCCGTAAAGCGTTGCCGTAAATCCCTGCCAAGTTAACTCAACCTCGCAAAGTCGCTGACTGCCTGCAGGCAACAACAACAACTGCATTACCTATAACAACAACACACCAACCCACCAACCACACCCCCCCCTCCATCCGTTTCCTTATGCTCTGCCCAGCTATGTTCCTATCAACTTGCCAAGTGCTCAGCAGTCAGTCGCAGTCGCAGCATGAAATAAGTGCAACGTGGCGTATGAGCAACGCAACTGCATTTTCTTTCACTTCTGGTTTGCTCCCGCTGACACACAGAGCACAGAATTTGTCGCTTTTAAGCAATAGCCTTTCTTTTTTTTTGCTTCCTTTCTTACACTTACTGGCTTGCTAGCGAGTTTTGATTTGATGCGAGCTCTTAAGTTGCATTCCGTGTTAAATGAACGGCATTTATTCGAGAGCTGCACTTGCTGATGAACTCTCTTCTTGCCATGCATTGATTTGATAAGTGGCGCCGGTTTGTTGGCTCCCACATCTACTCCATCTCTAACGACCCATTTGTATGCAGCAGTTAGTTGCAAACTGATTGCTACTAGTTGGCTGCGATATGTTGTAAGTAGTGCTGCGATGCATTTGCCACACGTACGGCAGTTAGAATGAACTTTTTTCTTTCCCTTTTTGAATTGATTTGTGGTTATGCGACAATGGTTGAGTTTGTAGAGTTTAGTAGTAAGTGCAATCGTTTAAAACCTGCAGCTAATATTCATGTGAGCGGAGTGAAAAGTAACTTAGGGCTAGACAAACTTGAAAAAACTTTAATTTGAATATAGTTTAAGCTTCTATCACTTTGAATTCGAACTTGCTTTTGAAAATCGCTTAAGTTTTACGAAAGTTACTGAAGTGGGAAGTGTGAAACCACTAAGCATACCACACATAGAGGCATCAAATCGACTAATAACCTATTGCCGACAAAAAGTGTACCATCTCTGACTGAATATGAAATTATGCATTGCCTACTTTTGTGAGCTGCCAAGAGCAATGAAGTGCAGTGTTTAACTAACATATTGTCACTGCTGCATCCCATTTGTTTGAACCCTTATTTAACTTTTAACCCATTCAACGTAACTTTAACTGAACATACAGTTATTGCCAATATAGACAATTATTTATATACATTATATTGCCGACAAAAAGTGTCCCATCTCTGACTTCATTTATTTCACGAACAAACCCAACACATATCCAAATATCACTTAAAAGTCAGCACATGCATTCGATTTGGAATTTATTTATGATTCTGCCCCCCAAACACACAAAAGGTAGCAAACTTTTTAGACAGAAAACAAATGAACCGTTTCCAGCCACAATATGAACGTTCAATTTCATGGCAAGTTAAACACCCAACAAAAAAAAAGTAAATAAAAGTAAAAAATGGAAAAAACTTCAATTGCAGACTCTTAACAATTTGCCATTATCTGCACAGTCAGAGTTTGCAAACCGAAACTTCTTTCACTACACTTGAACAATTTAGCGCAAAAAAAAAAAACGAATTCAATTATTTGTGCAAATATTATGCAAATAGTGCAGGGAGACAAAAACACACACACATACACACACTGAGGGTTACAAGAAACTGAAAAAACAAGGTGACATTTTGCGAGAATTTCTTTCAGGGGGGGCAGGTGGGTGACGACAGGTGTCTTGAGCCGATATTCCACAGGTCGTCGTCGTCACCTGCAACCTGCTGTTGAACGCTCTTTAAATGCAGCTTTGTGCGACGATTCGCGATGCCTAAATGTTATGTGTCTGTCTGTTAGGTACACATTGAAAGCAGGGAACGGGCCCCAAAATCCCTGAACGCCAACAACAGCAACACAGCAGCCATTTCGCTGTCCTGCAGCTCAAGCTTTCACATTTTCTGTTACGTTGTTAATGTTTTTGTGTCCTTCGATGCTTTTATTTTGTATTCTCATGTGTAAATACTGTACTAAAAAGATTCTATGTTGTTTTTTTCTATAAGTTCCAAGTAAGATTTCTAGATATTTGTTAATAGTCATATTTTTATTGTGGGTTAATTTTTTTCTAATTTTTAATTTTTTTTTTTTTGTATTTTTTTTTTTTAACAACTTTTAAGTCATTATTTTAAGAAAAAACTTGCAGGGTATTTAATGATCAATCAGTCTAGCGCAAAGACTTTTTACTTGTTTTCCATTAGTTGTTGTTTTGTTTTTGGCTGTTGCTTTTCTCAGCGTCAAACGTGCGGAAACGGAAATGGTTGCCATGTGTGTGTGTGCAAAGCCGAATATAAAATGTGTGTTGTATTTTTTTTTTTGTGTTCGCTCCATTATTTTTTTGGCCCAACTCATATGCAAATTGTTTTGTGCGCGTGTGTGTGCGAGTGTGTGTATGTGTGTGTGGCGTCGTATTGAAATGTTTGCTGTCCATGTTCGTGGAGCTCAGTCACGTTGCTCGATTCCGGCAGACCAGACACAGAGAGAGTTCGACTAGGAACTATTATGGGCCACGATGGACAGTCAATCAGTCAGTCTGTCAAATAGTTTGTCAGCCAGTCACTCACTCAAATCAAAGGATATATGTTGTTGTTCCGTTTTGAACATATATAGTTTTTAAATCTGTCTGCACTTCATTCAATATATATATATATATATATGTGTGTGTGTGTGTGTGTGTGTGTGTAGTAAATGCGATCTATTCAATTGATTGACATTTTTACTACAATAAATAGCAGAGAGATATGACAGTTGATAGTCCCCCAAAAGGGGATAACAACTCAACTGACGGCAGCGACCCTCAATTTTGACTCTTGATTTATTGAGTTCTCTGTTTCGGTGCTTAAAGAGATACAACCTTAAAGAGCTTATTGCACACACGAACTTTAGTATGCACACCCAAGTAATCATTAACTAATTGTCTCACACACACTCGCACACACACACTCGCATATTGTGTGTTAGTCGACGACAAATTATCAAATGATATGCCCAAAGCAGTTGTTAATGGCATTTTAAACGCTTTTGAATTGCGCATACGCCCCGTTTAACATTTAATTTTCATTTTAGCGCAAAACGCAACAAAATTACAAGGCTTAAACGGTCTGGCTTGTTTTGGGGGTTGCTTTAAATGTGTGTACGTCTATGTTTAGGTATCAAAAGAAACTAAATGACAATGCAGACAGGATACAATGCCTATTTCATTTGTTATTCCTTGCATTTATAAATAAATAATGCTTTAAAGGAAACAAAGCAGCTATGTTCAACATTGCAAGGCATTTAAAGCTTAAACATAAAGCTGTAAAAATTGTGAAAATATAAGATTTAGTACTTGAATTGAAATCATTTTAAATTTATATAAAAAAAAATGAATTTTCTAAATAAACTCTTGGTCTTAAATAAACAAATATATCGTATAGTTCATATTTTTATTTTCGTTTACTAAATAAATGATTTAAAAATATTTAGAAAATATTTTTCTTGCGTTTCCTTGGTGGTTAATTTTTCTTTTTTTTCACCTCTTGCTGGCATAATTTATAACTGTCGTGAAATTCAAGTGCATACATGCATACGTGCATGTTGGCAATTACAAAAGGAAGTTAGCTACTCAGCGAGGAGAGAGCATGCATATGCATGAACCAAACAGCTTAAGACCTGGAATACGTTTCGTTTTGCAAATACCCTTTTCGCATATATGTTTTTAGATGGTATAAACATACGCATCACGAGACTGCCGCGAAATATTTCCAGGCTCATAATTTACGAATAAAAATTGTCGGTGTAAGAAAAAGACATGGTAGTTAGGGAGGCAGCAGCATGTTTATGTTTTCCTGTTTCCGTAATTTCTTTCTGCTTTCGTAGCTGCAGCAGCTGCTGTTGTTGTTGTTGCTGTTGTTTCTCTAGATTTTTGTTTTCTTGCCTCTCTTTGACCAACAATATGCTTCTAAATATGAAATTATGCGTT
This sequence comes from Scaptomyza reducta, assembly GCA_035044485.1. NCBI lineage: Eukaryota > Metazoa > Arthropoda > Insecta > Diptera > Drosophilidae > Scaptomyza > Scaptomyza reducta. Next base: position 52,451 of record JAWNNV010000464.1, read on the forward strand.
GCCTACTTTTGTGAGCTGCCAAGAGCAAAGAAGTGCGGGGCTGATAGTGAGTTCTTTGAGCTTTGTTTGCAGTGCTTAGTTAACATTTTATCACTGCTGCACCCCATTTGTTTGAACCCTTCTTAAATTTGTATCTCATTTAACGTAACTTTAAGTGAACATACAGTTGTTGCCTCTATCACTTTCACAAGTTATCTTATCAAACCTAAATTGAGACAATTATTGATATACATTATAATGTTTGAACAACCTTAAAAACTTGTAAATGATTTTTGGTATATTGCAGTTTCATAGGGCCGATTAGGGTAGGGTAGTTTGTCAATGTTTAACTTTTGACTCATTGCAACAATTTAAAAGGTGGCAAACTTCTGCACAGAGATATAGATCTATAACACGGATAGTCTAAGCACCATTCATATAAAAGGAACTATTTCGTTTTAGTCTGCAATTTAATATATATATATATATATAATAACAGACTAAATAAACGAGGCTTTATTCTAAATGTGTACATTAAATGTGTGTTTTATCAATGCAAAGCAAGTTAATAAAACAAATAACTGAGTTAAAGCTTGTTCAGTTGTAAATTAATTGAAAAGTTCACTAGAATCCGAACTGAAAGTGGCAGCTGTTTCTATTTATGAGTGGCACTCGTTAAGCACTTGAACAAGCAAGAACACAAGTGTTTATAATATTATGTGCGCTTGGAGTTCATATAATAAGAGCTATCACTAACTGTGTGTTAATTTATCGTAAGGTTTGTAGAGCGTTCATACAAAAAATAGAGATAATTGAGATAAATACTACCCGGCAAATGGCATAAAAACATAAACTCCCCGACAACTGTATAAAATATTCTTTGGTTTTCGAACATTAATCCATCTGCTTGCCGAATAAGTTCGAAAATTGATTAATTTCCACACCATTACACGCACCAAATCTAACACAATTGCAATTGTAACTGTTGTTCCTTCACAAACACACGACCGGCAACTGTAAATTACAAGATAAGCTAGCCACGAACCCTATCTATCTAGCTCTCTATTTGTATTATGGCTAAATTACAACCCTCTAAGCAGCCACACAACACAAATGTCGTATGAGACCCAAACTTCAATTAGCTGTAATTCAAATCGCATTTCAACTCCTTCGCACTTCAACTCGCTCTCGCTGAGGGTTGGGATAAATGAAGTCAGTTCGTGTTCATTTTGCACAAAGAGCATGAATTTTAAAACAATTAGTTTCAATATTGGTGTTCACAATGGCAGGATCTGGACAAGAACACCTTTTTGGGCTTATCCCTTTTTGAATCAAATGTTAATGTAGCGAATGACTTTTGGCTATTAAGTCATACATAGAATGAGCTAAAGAGAGAGACAGAGAGAGAGAGTGAGACAGAGAGAGCGAGAGGGAGAGAGAGGGGGAAGTCACAGCTTCCATTTGGTGTAAAAATGTTCACTTAATATTCCCTTTGATATGGCCTGAGTGACATACACCAGGGAGGGTTGTTTGCTTTTGTGGGTAGCTACGTGCTACTGCCTAATGAATTTTGGCTCAAACCGTTGATTATTTAGGTGTAAGGTTTTTATAATGAGGCATGGCAAACGAGTGTGTGTGCGTGTGTGTGTGTGTGTATCTCAAACGTTTGCGAAATGTATCTGCCATAAACTTTGCTATCAACATGTCGCAATCGTTGCACGTCGCCCGGTAAGGTTGGGTGGTGTGTTTCCATTAACGCATTTGCATAAATACATTTACATACACACACACACACACACGTGTGTATCTGCTGCTGCACAGCACTCACTTGACTCAGGGGTTGTGCCACAAACTTTAAAATGTTGCGCTATTTCTGTTTACTGTTCATAATTTTTCGTCAGCCAAAAGGGTGTCCAACAATTTGTCTGCAACCCTTTTTGCATTTGCAACAATTTTACATTCTTAAGTTTGTAAAACATAATTTCCTGTGGTGAACATTTTCTAATCTATCGAAAGGAAATGGAAGCAAAGTTAAGGAACATCAAAAATGCCAGAAATAAGTTTAAGAATTTTATACTATATCGATACAAAGTTAAACCAAGCTTATAAGGTTTTGCCCTTGAAAGTATGCAACAATTTGTTTAGATTCTTCAACCCCTCAGAAATACACCCCATGACTATTCAAATTTCCAGGAAATGCCAACAACAATCACGAATAAGCAAGAAAATTTCAACTTGGACTCTATTAGCATAAAGATTTCTGTAGCAACGGCAAAGATTTGACGAGGCTTTCAAAAGTTATCAAAAAAAAAAAACCAGCCGAGACAATCGTAAAATTTAGTTTGCAAATGAAGACACATTTATGTCTGTGTGTGTGTGTGTGTGTGTGTGTGTGTGTGTGTGTGAGTGGCATGCAAATGCGAGTTAAGCAACAATTTGTCGGAACAGCGAAGCGAATGGTGTGAGAAAAGTTTCGCAACAAGAATGAAACTGAAATCAAACAAAACCAAACAGAAAGCAAAAGCAATTACAATACCAAAGGAGCTTGAGAAAGTGGGGGATGGGGTCTGGCATGCCTCAGACAAGAGAATCAAATGAAATTGCAAAATTAAACGGATTTAATGGCAGCTCTCGCTCTCCCTCTCTCTCTCTCTTCATCTTATCTGTGGATCGATTTACATGATTTGGACACAAAATGTTGTGGCATATAATGTTGTAGTGGAAGAGAGAGGGGATGGTGGGAGCGAGGGTTGATTGACAAGCAAGTCGAGAAGGTTTTGTGCCCGTTCAATGATGATTTGATATGAAAATTGCCTGGAATTATTGAATTAACATATGCTCGAATTGTGCTCAAGCATTTCAATATCTGCCACAGGACTTAAGAAGGGATATGGGGAGGGGTACTTTGGCTTTCTGATTGTGTGTGTGTGGTTGATTGTGAGTGCATGTGTGTGTGTGTGTGCCTGTGTGTTGGCATCTTATTACCCAAGCGTATTAGACATGATTGATTGCATTGAGTAATAATGATTTGTAGCTGAGGCATGTTTAAGTGTCTCCTCTGTATGTGTTTGCGTGTGTGTGTGTGTGATGGGTGGAGGTCACGTGCAAGTGTGTTGAAAGTGAATTGCATGAATAGCTTACTAGCTAGGGTGAAACGATTTGATGGTTAAGATATGTTCACGAGCATAAAGCGATTACATTATTTGAGTTCTGGTTTTGTCTGCTCAGTCAGAATATTAGCAATGATTGTGTTCGTTGCATACTTTAAGGCGTCTGGAGGAAAGTGGTAAGAAGGCAGATTTAAAGTGGGAAAGTGCAAGAAATCAACAACTTTTCCGATTGGTCTGCTAAATGATTTAAAGATATTGAAGGCTGTTAAAGAAGATTCAATGTAAAGCTTATTAAAGACAGCATAGAAATGAGTAAAGAAAAGAAACAACAGCTCAAAACGGAAGTCCTTGAAAACATAAACTATTAAAGTCGTAACTACACTATGCTCACATTTGTGCTTAGAGTTGTTTTTAACACTATTCAAATAGCTTCGAAATAGTTTAAAGAATACTTTACTTTACAGCTGAACTGAATGTTTTATTTATAACTGTGACACATTTCTCTTCCTTTCTTTTTCCTCCAAATAACTCTCGCTTTGAGCACAAACTGTTTGATTGCCGTTGTCCAACAGTTGAGGCAGATACTATGTTCCATTTCAACTGGAAACATGTTTGCAGTGTGCATTTGCATTGCACATTTCACAACACTGACCCAAAAATAAAAGCAAACCCAGTTCGTTAAGTACATCCATTCTCTCGATGAACTTTTCTCAGGCTGAACTTTCACTTTAGAAAACTTTATATACATGCACAACGTATCGTTTGGCTGAAAACTTACCTCGAATCGATGCGCTGCAAATAGTCGAGTCGGCTCAAATGCAACTCGCGCAAATGAAACAAGTTTAGAAACGCGACGGCCGGCAAGTGGGCAAACCGATTGCCGCCCAAGTTCAAATAGGTGAGATTTGAAAGTTTCGAAAGCTGTTGTGTGGGCACCATCTGCAAAGAGATAAACACAGAAAGAGATTGAGTATAAAAAATCGTTTCATTTCGAGTGTTAAGAGGGGAAAGTTTTGGGGATTTGGTTTAGCTGTGCTTATAAAATGTTAATGCCGCATCCACTCAGCTTTAAAAGCGTTTTTTGCGGCTGCACTTGATAGTTGCGGCAGTGAGCTGGCGCCCTTTTAAGCCCATTCCATGAGTTCGATTTATCTCGTTCAGCTTTTATTTGTTTCTAAAAGCGTTAGCATTCAAAATGTTGTAAGTTTCGTTTCGTTGCGAGCTCGTTGTTATTCAACAATAAAATGTGAAACACTTGGAAAAGCGCAGCTCTTTGGCGGCGGTAGCGGAAACGGAAACGTCATGTACGTCATGTACATCCGTGCGCCATTTTGGGATGTCTGACCAAAGCGAACTATATGTATATGCTTCACATGCGTGTGTGTGTGTGTGTTTGTGTGGTATGTTGGCAATACAATCAATCTTGCAACAAATTTGTTAGCGTAACAGTAACAAATGCTAGGTAGAGCGTCTCGAGCGTGTATCCAAAAGGTTTATCCTGGCGTAAGGGCCAAAAAGCTTTTGCCTGTTTCACATTTCGGTTTTTCTTTCCGTGGATGGCTCATAAAAAGGAGTGTGCCACCCCAATGCCACTCGATGGGCACCCCTTAGGTGCTGTTGGCGTGTCGGAAGCTACGTGCCAAAGGTCCGGACACGAAAAGCGCCAGCGATAGCGTAATGAACACTGCGTGGCTAAAAGCGCGAGCTGTGTTTGGAATATTATTAAATGGTTGGCGAACTCATAAGGCGAACGCAAACGCAAACGAAACACAAATGAAGAAAAACAAGGCAAATTAAAAAGGCATTACGCATACGCAATGTAGGCCAACTGCGCTGTAATTGTTTAACCTAATGGCAAATTTTCAGTTTCACAATTTTTTTCGTTCTTTATTTCTTTCGTTTTTTTTTGAACCCTTTGCAGCACTCAATGTTTGTACAACACTCAAAGGCAAAAGAGGAGGCAAAGCAGGCGAAGAGGGTGGACTAATTAAAGGGAACTGTGGCGGCAATATTTGAAGGGGCAGCTGCTGCTGCTTCTTTGGGTGTGAAGCCAGCGCAGCGTCAAAAAAATGTGAGGGAAAAAAGCACGAGGCGAGAAAGATGTTTGTGGCAAGGTGAGGAGGGTGAGTGGCAGGGTGGGCAGGAACAAGTGGCACAAAAGAAAGCGAAATTATATTGACTTTGATTTCTCAAAATGAATTTCCCTCAGTTCCCTTTGACTTAATGGCTGCCTTTGGCTTTACTTATTTTTGCATGGAGTCAATTATTGCATTAATGAACTCAAAATGAACTTTGTACTCACAAAACTAAAGCGAAATGGAAAAGGAAAAATATATTTAAATGACGAAAAATATACTCTTATTTTATATGCCAAAAAAAAGAAAAGATTATTTTTATATGCATGCAATAACAGTCAACGAATAAAGTAAACAAGGTTGCATTTTAAGAGATATCGATTGCCCAAAAAATCATTATTTTTGTTGCCACAAACAACAACAAAAGCCGCTTGCATATTTGTATTTTGCAAAGGGCAAAATTTAATTGTTTACCAATTCACAGAATTTCTATTTCTTGTTGATTTTTTATTTTTTTATGAATGTATGCTGCTGTTGTTGTTTGAATGACAAATATTCTCGGAACGATGGTGCAATAATATTTATGAGTAAAATACAGAATGATTATTGCACAACTAAAAGCACAAAAGAATCGAAAACAACAATGTACAGAATATGTATTGTTGTTCAATTTTCGAATATGGAAAATTGTGCATAAGTAATTTGTATGCGTTTTATTGTTATTTCAATTGTGAGACCCAGTTGTATTGAAATAACAAATATTTGCTTTTATTTATTGACAGCTGTGATGTGTGGGTTTGTGTCTCTCTGTGTGTATGTGTGTGTGTGTGTGCGTGTGTGTGTGTGTGCGTGTGTGTGTGTGTAAAGCATAGACAATGCCAATGAAAGCATATTAAATGGTGTGATATTTTAAAACAATACTTTGCTTTTAGACAAACATTATAATAGGTCATAGAAGTCTAAACAGGCAGCGATGAAGATTTTAATTGGTTTTAAGTTGAAATAACTTTCTATACAGATTTTTAAGTAATTTAATATATAATACTTAAAAATTCCCAAGAGATAAGTTTTGCTTTTTACTTTTCTGCGAATGAGAATTGTAATTAAAAATTCAGCTTTTCATTATCCTAGTGATAAGTTTGTTTGTGGAACGGAGATATCCTATTTTATTCTTGGAAGTTTAATCAGCTGTTTAACGAGAAGATTGTAAAATTGTGTAGTTGATTTATGTTTTGAGATTTTCGTATGAAAAAGCAACTTGAATCCTTTGCTTAAATCCTGCATATTGGATAGGTGTGTCACAAGCTCGTTGTTTGCTTGATTACAAGTTAAGCTTTTGCTAACCTCTGGTTAAATATTGACTACAACTTAGATCCTGTGTGAACATAAACACATCGACATCAGAGTGGCAGGACATCAATTCAAGGTAGAGAGACTTTTACACTGTGCTCAAAATTGAATGCCTGACAGGGGTACCGAGTACCGAGTACCGAGTACTGCGTAACTGGTACTCATTGCATAGCTGAACGCATTTTTATGCACAATGTAATCACAGAGAATTTGTTGTTGTTGTTGATGTTGTTGTTACTTTATGCAAACTGGCAACAGAGAGCTTTGGCCAAATAAAACAAGGTTGGTCTTCCTGACGAAATGCATTGCACATCCTTTGCCCTGCCCCTCCAGTCTAGCTAACTGTCTGGCCAGCACAACATACACACGTTGAAATGGGGATAAAGCACTAACACAGAGCACCGAAGTACTAAGCACATGCCTCAAACAGGGGCATGCCACTGGCTAAGCAGATGCGAAGTTGCGCGTAGTCAACGGCAGTCGGCAGAGAAATTTATGGCGCTTGGAATCAGTTCGAAACTACTTAAAATACCTTTTGGCATTTCACTCTTGAAATATACTATGCTTGCAGGCTCAACAACAACAACAAGAACAAGAACAACTGCTACTTATATTACACAACAGTCTATGGCCATGTGCAACAAACTATGCAACGGCATGCAACTCTTTCTACTTGCCGTACTGTGTGTCCTGCTGCATGCAGCAGTATCCTTTCATGAAAAAAAAAGAACGTATATACAGCTGCTTATCTTGTGGTGCTCTGGAGGAGCTCCTGTTTACATCCCTGTTTTGTTGCACTGACTTTGTTTTAAGCGTTGCAGCATGTTACGTTTTTGGTATTTTCTAAACTGCATTCCATTGCCTGCATCGTCTTCTTCTTCTTTTACTACTTCTTGTTGTAGTGCCGAAAATCCAACCTGGCATAATATTTTCCGTTTTAGGACAGAGGCATTAGCATGATTTTGTCTGAGCATTTTACAAGGGTTATGCATGTTGCAATATATAATGCAGATGTCAGCTATACTCTATTGTTTGTTCGAGTCTTTCAGATAGTTTATTTGAGCAAGGTTGAATTTGACAAAGCCAGAAAAAGCTGAGTCACAAGGTCAAACCTTTAAGTTGAATGTTAAATGGTTTTTCATTGAACATTTTTGTGTTATTTAAAAATATTTCTAATATTCTATTGACGTATCCTTGTGGCTGGCTCTGTTATTCCAACGGTTTATTGCGCCCGTATCGTATTTAAATATTTATTTAATATTTATTTATTTTTATTTTATTTATTTTTATTTTATTTATTTTATTTATTTTATTTATTTTATTTATTTTATTTATTTTATTTATTTTATTTATTTTATTTATTTTATTTATTTTATTTATTTTATTTATTTTATTTATTTTATTTATTTTATTTATTTTATTTATTTTATTTATTTTATTTATTTTATTTATTTTATTTATTTTATTTATTTTATTTATTTTATTTATTTTATTTATTTTATTTATTTTATTTATTTTATTTATTTTATTTATTTTATTTATTTTATTTATTTTATTTATTTTATTTATTTTATTTATTTTATTTATTTTATTTATTTTATTTATTTTATTTATTTTATTTATTTTATTTATTTTATTTATTTTATTTATTTTATTTATTTTATTTATTTTATTTATTTTATTTATTTTATTTATTTTATTTATTTTATTTATTTTATTTATTTTATTTATTTTATTTATTTTATTTATTTTATTTATTTTATTTATTTTATTTATTTTATTTATTTTATTTATTTTATTTATTTTATTTATTTTATTTATTTTATTTATTTTATTTATTTTTATTTTATTTATTTATATCGTATTGTATTTATTTATTATTTATTTATTTATTCCCTACATTAAACATAAGCAAGGTTATCTCAAACTCCTTTTCTATTCTTAACGACCATTTTTAAAGCTGCACGGCAATGTGGCATGCAGCAAAGTATGCACAAGAGTCTGGTCGTAAATGTGAAAAATAGGTTTAAAGCCAGCTAAGGGCGGCAAGGACAGGACACTTAAAGTGTGTTGCCACCGAAAATGGAGGGAAGAGGTGTGGCAGATAGAAGCAGCATTTAACGAACGGAAAATGTCGACGAAGGACTTTTGCGGGTTGGGGTGGGGTATAAATGGAAGGGGGGGATGGTTGTGAGTAAAGTGTACAGGCAACAGAAATCAGCACGGTACGGACATGTTTGCATGCATAAATAGCAAAGGATATGGCCAGAAAGGACGCACATTCGGCATGTGTGTGCGTGCGTGTGTGTGCGTGTGTGTGTCAAGTTCTAAGCACACTTGGTGTGGCAACAACAGCAACAGCAACAACAAGTTATGGTTATTAATTTTGCGTATGCAAAAGGCTGTGCACAGGAAGGACGAACTTAAGCTGTTGTCTAGGACACACACACAACAGACAGCAGACAGGACACGATAGGACAGGATGGAACTGGACAGGACAAGGGCAACGCTGCAATCCGCTTTGCAAAGTGTTGGTCGCAGGATTTACTACAGACACACACACAGATAGGCAACAGAGCGAAGTGCCTGATTTATGTGTGTGTGTGTGAGTGGAACTTCCACTCTTCCCTCGTGTGTGAATATGTGTTGCAGCCTAAAAGGCTGCCACAACATTTTAGCTGTTGTGTGCTGCACGTGTACTAAATTATATACATTTTATCCATCCAACAAGTATACGACATGTTGCACATGCGTATGTTAAAGAATCACTCACCGTCAAATTGTTATCCGATAGATCCAAATGTTTCAGCGAGATAAGACCCTCAAAGGCGCCCACATCCAGCTCACTCATCACATTGCCACGCACACTTAAGGCCAGCAGCTCCTTCAAGCCCTCAAAGCTATCGTTGCGCACAAACTCCACCAGATTATCAGAGATGTCCAGACTCTTGAGCGTGTGCAGATGCCACAGATTGCTGGCCGGCACATCAAGCAGACGATTGTTGCGAAACACGAGCACTTCCAGCGATAGCATGCCCTTGAAACAATTATCCTCGAGACTCACAATATTATTGTTGGTCAAGTCCAGCTCGACGAGGGCAGCCAGATCACCGAGTGCCGTTGGATGCACGGTCTCGATGCGATTGTAACTCAAGTCGAGCAGCAACAGATGCGTCAGACCTTTGAAGGCATGCTTGTGCAATGCACTAACCAGATTCCTGCTCAGGTTCAGGGTGCGCAGCTCCGTCTGATACTCAAAGTTCTTGGAACCCAAAGTTTCGATGATGTTCTGCGAGAGATCGAGCACCTCCAGCTTCATATAGAAGGGTAGCGTGAACTGCAGATTACGTATACGATTCAGTGTCAGATTAATGTACTTGGTCTCCGGATTCAGCTGGATGGGCACATCCTCCAGCGCCGCATCGACACACAGGGCGCGACTGTTCGCATCGCCGCCCAAACATTGACACTTCGAAGGGCAGAAGGCGTTCGTGCCGCCGGGCAGCAGCAACAACAGCAGGAGTATGTGCAACAGCAACCAGCAACACTCTGTTGGCCACGGAGCAAAGGCAGGCGGTTTGCTGTTCTCTCGCCACTTTGTGTGTAAGTTGTCTGTGGTATGGTTGTTGTTGCTGTTGTTATGTGTTTCGGTTGCCATTTTTGTTGGTCCTTCAATGTGCGTTTCTTCTTGTTGTTGTTGCTGTTGTTGCGTTTGGGTTATTTGCGGTTGATTTGAGTTGCTTGTTGTGGTGGCAATATCACCAGTTATTGGACGTCATTGCTGACAGGGTTCTGCTGCAAGAAAAAAGAACCAGAAAGAAATTACTTAAAGATACTTAAAGATAGTTAAATATTGAAGCCTTTTAATAACAAAAATATTCTTACTTCTATAATCTGAAGGCATTTTCTAACTCTTTATTAAAACCTTTTAATAACAAAAATATTCTTACTTCTATAATCTGAAGGCATTTTCTAACTCTTTATTAAAACCTTTTAATAATAAAAATATTCTTACTTCTATAATCTGAAGGCATTTTCTAACTAAAGGGTGTTTTTTTTTAGAGGTATAGAACTTTGAGATGGAATAAAACAAAGATGATTTTTTTTATTGATATGAAATTTACTTTATTCGTAAGACAAACTTCTGGCATTATAATTTAAATATGATTTCTGGCATATGCGGCATAATGCCAAACCAAACTAAACATAAATCACTTAACAGCTGACAAAATGGCCGCCAGTTAAAAAAGTGTTGCCTACTTTAAGTTCTATACCTCTAGAAAAATCACCTCTTCCATAACATCGCATTTAAAATATTCTTTAAACATTTAACTTTGGCCTATGATGGCAGCTCAGGATCCACAACTGCCACAACTATTACACTGCATTATGCTAAACTTTTCGAGAGGGTGTGAGAGGATCTGCCGACAAGCGTTAGTTTTGCATCGAAGACCATAAAATGCAGCATAGTAGCATAGAAGTCGCACAGTCAATGGGTCTTTCATTTGCCTACTTAACACACCGTCCGAATGAAGCGTCTGGAAAGTCAGCAAGTTTCTAGGCGAGTTGTCAGCACTTTTCAACGGCCAAACGAGTTTTGACTTTGCACTGAGTTCTCTCGCTCTCAAACTCGTTCGGTTTCAGTTTCGGTGTCGAGTTTTATGAAATATTAGCGAGCAACTTATGCGCATAAATCTTGCGGCGTGTCGTCTCTAAAAAGAACGTAGCGCGTTAAATAAACTGGCAGCAGTCGTAAAAGTTTCTTTTTTATATATTTTTTTTTGATATGTGTATTACGCACAAAGAAAAAAAAAAGAGAAAAAAAGGTAAGTAGCTATTAAATACTTGAAAAGAATACAGATTTTAATGTATTTGTAGCAGTGCTCATATAAGATATATATATAAGAGTTTCCATGAGCTTTGACGGGGTTATGACTTCAGAAATTTCTGATTCATCTTCAAGTTGTTTATTTTGTGAAGAATTATTTCATGAATTTCAATTACAGTTATTGAGATTGCACGAAAGTAAATCAAATATATTAAGAACAATATTTTTCATTTATTTTGATATTTTCAGCTTCGCATGTTGACCAACAATAAAGCGAACAATGGGTCCCCTACTTGTAGATGTTAAGCTCTTTGCTTCCATTAATTTTCAACAGTTTGGCAGTCACTGGCCTGCCAATTGAGCCAAGGGCTAGCATAGTTTTAAGCTCTATCATTAAAAAAATTCTATGAAAAACGAAACATTTTGATGGCATACTTTTAGGCAGATGACTTATTCTTGCATTAAATTGGTGACAACAAAAATAAAAGATGAATATAAAAAAATGGTGGCACAGCAAATGAGAAGGAGCAATAAGAAGGGAACTGTTTTAAATCTTTAAAAATACAATAAGCCAGCACCCGTTATTGTAATACACAATAACAGCAACTCGTAACATGCTACCAACACTACCCTCAGTTCATATTGCCTTTTACAGCTTTGCTAGCTGTTGCTCCTGCTGCGAAACTTAAAGAGTGACAATTGCACGCAAGTGTCAAACAAAGCTTTGCAATTGACATAACCAGTTGGCAGGCGTGTGTATATGTGCTTGTGTTTATGTGAATGTTTGTGTTGATTGTGTGTGTGTGTTGCTGCACTCTTTTCATGTTGCATACTTTTGAGTGTTTTAAAATGCATTATTGATTAACTAATTGTTTAGATTCAAAATATATTTGATATTGCTATGGCATTGTTATAGTATATCCTTCAAATCCATTGTAATATTTGCACACAAATGTTTGTACACACGCACACACTGAAACACACACACACACACACACACATACGCCATAAGCCACTGTTAAATCCTTTGAGCATGCATACGATGTAAATTAAATATTTACCCTTTGGCCAACACTCAATTAAGTAATTAACAAATTACGATCAAATCTTTTGCCCGTTTTAGCTGTTGGCCAAATTGTGTCTGTCTTTCTACCTGTTCTATCTAAATTGTCCGTTTGCCTATTATCCTGCGAACTTGCATATGCCAAATGCAAACAATGAGAAGACCTTCAACAATCACCACACACACACAAACATTCTAACCTCTTAAGCTCTTTCCCTAATGCACACACCAGCTATTTCAAACAATCCTAACTTAACTAGCTGTAAAATAAATAATAAAAACGATAGTGCAAACTTTTGTGGCTTTCGTACTGTCAACAAAAGTTCAAGGCTTGCACACACACACACACACACATACTACCTCTTTTTCCCACTCTATCGCTCTCACTCTCGCTCTCTCTCTCTCTCTCTCTTGCGTTTTGTAGGCCGCCATTGCACTTTTTGTTGGTCACCGGGTCTTGGCTCATATTTTACGCTTCAATAAAATTGGTGGGAAAAACATCAAAAAAAAAAAAAAGAAGAAGAAGAAAAAAACAAACGAACGAGCAAAGTCAACTAACTAACCAATGGACTCCTTCTGCGTCCTCTCAACCCTCAACCCCGCTTGCCTCTCTCTTTGGCAGCGGCAACAAAAAAGCAAAAAAAATTGTGAAAATTGTGAAAAATTCACTCCCGTGTGAATTATTAAGTTTCACATGGCCATTGTTGTTGTTGCCTTTTGTTGGTTCGCTCGTGTTTGTTGTTGCTGTTGCTTCTGTAGCTTTTGTAACTTTGTTAGTGTTCTGTGTGTGTTTGTGTGTGTGTGTTCGCTTGTTTGTTTGCGTTAAAAATACAGCAAAAAAAAAAAAAAGGCACAAAAAGTTTTTAATAAACTTTCGCACGCCAGCCTCACTTGACTCGAGTCTCCCCTACCCCTTTCCCACCCCCTGCGCTGTCGTGCCTTTCCTTTTTTATACTCCCCATCAAGTTATGGCAGTTGCTCTACTCGTAAGTGGGGGGCGTGGCACACAAATATGATTTCATTGTGGCAAATATTTTGATAGCAAGCCGTCGCTTGCGGTTAAACAAGGATGTGGGTGGCTCTGTTGGCAAAGGTCTGTTGGCAAAGGGTAGTTAAAAACGTGGCGTTGTCAAAGGCCAACAAGTTGCCAAAGTGCTTGTTGTTGTTGTTGTTGTTGTTGCACTTTTGGCGCCCACTTTTCACTTGTGGGTGGCACTTTTGAATGGGGCCAGCCAACGTCATCGAAGTTGCTTCTTAACAGGCTTATATGCTGCTTAAATATGTACCTCAACTAAAGGTGCAACACAAAAAGTGAGCGAAAGAGAGAGAGAGATAGCGAGAGACTGCGTATTTGTGCTGTAAATGAAAGAGTGCTTAAGTCGTCTTATGCCATAATTGCATCGAAATGACAAAAGCAAACTTGTTTACTGCACTTACACAATAATAAGAAGAAACTTAAAGGAGTTGAATATAGTACTGGGGTGTGTTTAATGGGCAAACAGATTCGTTACGTAAAAGTAGCTAAACTTTTGAGCAAATGATTTAAATATATGCAGTTTGTATACGGAATGTTGTTAAGGATTAAACAAAAAATAAATTTTTTTTTTGAAAATTAATCAAAATTGTAAATTTGTTTTTTTTTTCTTTCACCCCAAAGAAACCTTAATTCAATATTCATTTACACACTTTTTCTTCTTTACACCCAGAAAAGTTGCTTAAAGATTAAATCAGTTGCTTGCTCCCGTTCCGCTTTATACCTTATACATTAACTTTATGACTGCCACACCTTAACCGAATCCAATCAACAATATTGTAACTTCACATTACACTTTAGCTTGTTTTCTTCACCAGTTTTTTATAAGCTTCATTTAATTAGATTGACATTGTTGTTTGCCTATTCTTTTCTCTTCTTTTCTTTTCGTTTTTTTTCGTTTTTTGACAATTTATTTTAATACAAGCGTGAGCATCTAAGAACTGAGTTGGAGTGTGTCTGAGAGCAGGGAATAAGTACAGGTATGACATGTAGGTGTGTGTGTCTGTGTGTGTTTGTGTGTGTTTCTGTGTTTGTGTGTGTTGGTGTGTGTTTGTGTGTGTGTGTGAAGTGTTAGGAGCTGGGAACATTTCGCTCACGTTAAATGCCATAAAAATGGAAAATAATAGCAATTGCCGCATCAAATGCTGATAAAAGCGCCTCCACTTGGTGGACTCCAAATCCATAGCAGCAGCAGCAGCAGCTCCCATTTCAGGATACTCTCTCTCATTCTCCTCCTGTCTCTCTCGCCACGCATAAAACTTTTGCACATAAATTTAAAACCAGGCAAAACACTGAAAATGGTATTGGGAAGGAGGGAGGGAGGGAGGGATGGGAAACACAACGCGTTGGCTTTAAGGCCACAAATGGTAAGCGGGCGCTGAGGTCAGGGTGAGAGGTTGAGGTTCCAGTTTTAGGTTCAGGTTCAGGTTCAGTTTCACTGTCTGAGGCAACAAAAGCGAGGAAGCAATCAAAGGTGAAAAACTTTTGCAAACTATGCGCAGCAGGCAAACAGGCAAAAAGTCAATATTAATATTCACTTAGCAAGGGTCTAACCCAACGAGTGGTTAGAGAGGGAAAGTGTGTGGGGGGGAGGGTAGATGCTTATGCTGACAATGGCCAGGCAAATGCCAAGCAAATTGAAAATGCGACGAAAAACGTGAGACGCGCCAACTTTTCCACCTCAACGTGCCCGAGTGCGTTTATTTTTATCAAGATTAGCATTTCGCTTGCCTCTGCCACTGCCACAACCTCAGTGCCACTGCCACACTGTGTTCAGTTCACAGTTATTGGATAGACAAACAGAAAAACGCGTCGACATGGATAACAGACAATGCAGCTGATTCTTTGCCCCGATTCGAAATATTCCCGAGACTTGCTTTTTAAGTGTGGCACGCACAAATGCTCATAGTCTCTGCCTCTCCCACTGAGATTTCTCCGTCACAAAATGCTGTCTAAGATGAATTGTTGGTGTCGTCGCCGCCTCTCCTCATTTGTACCCCCCTAAACCCACCCCATTTAGTTGCTCCTGCTCGGACCACATAATTGAGTGCATGGCAAAACTTTCAAGTGCCTCCGTTGTGTGGCAATTTGGCAAAAGCCTTTGCCACAAAATGTTGCCGCACGCATAATTAATGCAATTGTTGGCAACCAACGACACACTGCAACAACAGCAACAACAACAGCAACTCAGACTCAGCTAGTAGACACAGAAAGGGGCAGAGGGGCAACACTCAGATTGTTTTTGCTTGGAACAGTTCAACTGGTCAGTCCACAAGGGGTTGCACATTGTTGGTGGGGCAAGTGCAGAGCTAAATGCAAAATTGTGTTGCACAAAGAGTTTTTAGAATTGTTGACGGTTCACTTTTTATGTTCTTGCATTCCACAGCAACTGAAGGCTTTTTAATAATTTGTTGTTTTGATTCAAATTTCAATTAAGCTTGATTCAAAACAAGTACGCAGGATCTAGTCGAGAAATTCCGTCTGGAAGATGCTCTGCACCGAATTATTAGCGAGTACAGTCAGTGCTTGCAAGGATATATATACTTGACTTAACTTCAATGTTCCATATCTCAGGTGTTTCTCAATTGATTCCAATAAAAATTAACTAGATTCTCATTATTTCGTCTACAGTTTCAAATGCCGAGTTCCAAGTTTCAAAGTTTTACAAATACAAGATTTTACGGTTATCGATTACATGTGTTTATCGGAAACAGAGTAGAAAGAGTTATCGAAACTTATACTGGCCAGGGTTTAGACGAGTTTATGTTTCAAATCTCGAGTCGTCTCTGAGATGGCGTTCGTACAGACAGACAGAAGGATGGGTATATCGAATATACATAGAGACAGAAGGATGGGTATATCGAATATACATACAGACAGAAGGATGGGTATATCGAATATACATAGAGACAGACGGATGGGTATATCGAATATACATAGAGACAGAAGGATGGGTATGTCGGATAGCAAAGCGATCTATATTATACCCTTTTTAAACATTTTCACTCGCCAAAGATTAAAGATTGAATACCATAAAAAATGTGATAAAAAATATTTGTGAAAAACTGCTTTTGGACAAAATATTAATGTAGCTTTAAGTTGTAAATTCTTCATATTCCCAACACCGAAGAATTCATATTTTTAGTTAATAGTTGCAAATTATATATTATATACATATTTATATACTATATATAAATATCACGTTCATATCCCATATACCCATCCTTCTGTCTGTATGTATATTCGATATACCCATCCTTCTGTCTGTCTGTACGAACGCGAGATCACAGACGAATCGAGAGAGTTGTAAATTCTTCATATTCCCAACACCGAAGAATTCATATTTTTAGTTAATAGTTGCAATTGGTCACAATTGCACAATTTGTGCGATAATAAAAGCGCATTATCTTAGTGTTATGCTTTGCTATCTGTTATCCAAATTCGCACTTAAGCTGTCACGTTTTTTACGATATTGCGATAAACTCGACAACTTTATTCGACCATAACCTGGCACAATAAAAACCCAGTTGAGCATCTTTTCCATTTTAAAACATTTAATGCTAAGAACCCCTAAATATATATATATATATATACATATATACGATGGTAGAAAGGAATAAATGAGCGAGAAAAACGAAGAACTGCGAAAAAGATAAAATATTTCATTTGCCCGTCGCCGCAAGTGAATCCCGCTCCGCGCCCCCCTCTCTCTGCACGCTGCTGCCCCTGCTACTCGTCGGTCATCCATCCATTGTGCACTTAATGCAATTGTCGCATTATTTCGGCGCACCCCGACCTCCACCCCACTGCCAGATACTGGGCGAGAACGAGATATATATTTTTAGGAACCTATTTCGCGTTTTTTCTCGCTGTGTGTGTGTGTGTGTGTGGTGTGGTGTGGTGTGTGTGCTTATATTTTATAGGGATTTTTATTTTGCCGCATGGCGTCTGCGTCCGCTTCGCTTGTTGCCTACATGCTGCATGCTACATGCTGCATGCTACATGCTGCACACCGTCTGTCTACATCTGTCGAGTCTGCCACGGCGTCTGCAACTCCGAGACAGGCTACACAGATATGTCTCGTGTTGTTGTTGTTTCTGTTGTTGTTGTAGCTGCTGGCTGCTTATTAAGCCATTTGAAAAGGCGCTGCCGCATTTTGCACTACGTTTTATTTTTTTTATTTATATTCTTTGTGTGTGTGTGTTGCAAATCAAGCGATGTGCAACACCAAAAAATAAATATATATATATATATATATAGTATATACAATTTTGTTCTTGGACTTTAGGCCACATGTGCAGTACGTTTGCTATTTTCCCAGGCGGCTTTTTAAGCTGCTTCTTCTATTTAGTGCTTATATTTGTCTGCTGCTTAATTTGCTTAGAAATTTAAGGCACGTTTCAAGCTTTAAGTCCATTAAATCAACTACCTCAATTTGTCTTTAACTAACACAAAAAATGAGAAAAGCAATTTCAGTTTAATTGGCTTTTAAATAGTAACATAAAATATTTCAATAAATATAAATTATATTAAATATTCATAAATAAAGTCAACAAACCCTAAATAAATGCTTGTGGCTGCAAAATAGCTAACTTATTTATGCTATTCTTCCATAATAATCTTTTGAGCTTATAAATATTTACAGAAACAATTGAAACCAAGCTCAACTGATAATAAATAACATCAAACAAGCAATCGTTCAATGCAAGCTAAGTTAATTAAACATTCCTTAATGGAAACCAAATAGATTATCAAAGCATTTTCTGCTTTCTTTCTTATTAATCTTAGACTTCCTGGCTTTAACTACGTAACATAAATCGAAACTGCTTTGAACTATTGCCACCTTATTAGCGTAAGCAGAACAGCCATAAAAGCTGTGTAGTTCAGCGTTTTGGGTGGGCCCAGCCTTGTGACATTGCTCATACGCCCAGTTGCCAGTGAAAAATATCGATTTTCGCCGCCAGCCTTAACAGAAAAAAACCAAAAACTCACGCAGAAGAGAGTACAACGCACTTGCCTTTTGGCTGCTGCCAGACAAATAAAAAGTAAACAGAACCCCCCCCAAAAAAAAACCAGCATAAAAGAAGTATTAAAACTTTGGGCCACTGGCACAATAATTTGGCACGCAAACCTTTTTGGTGCTCGGACGCCACGGCAATACATTTTCATGCAGGGAACTCTACGGTTCCTTGTTCCTTGTTTCTTTTTGGCCAGCTCGTACACTCAGCACATAAAAAATGAAGTGAAATACATTTTTGGAGCATTAAAAATGCGCCAAAGCGTCGAGCCAGGGACTGGTGCTGGGACACAATGGCGCCATGGGTTCGACTTAAGCTGAAAGGACAGGGGATGAAGGGGGGGATGAAACGGAGGGGTTGTGGCAGGTCACGCGGTATGCTCATAGTTATTTAGTATACGCCATGTTTGCTGTGCGGATAAACATATAACAATTAGAGAGTGGCTCTTTGTTATGAAATCTCTGGAAACTGCAACCCGGGGAATTTTTGAGGTTTGAGCTTTGGGAAATTTAAGTGTTATATGCCACACACACACACATGGACAATACACATACACATACACACATACACATATATATATATATGTTCATTTATGTATGCCAGTTAAATATTTAGCTAGATTCGGGCTTTTAATTTATTTTGAAAGGGGTTTTATGGCACAGTCTGTGAATGCTATGCAAATAAGTCCCGCTGCGAAGAGGAAATAACACAAAAATGGGTCAAAGCTTAATGTGTGGGCGTGTGTCTGAGAGTTGGTTGGATTGAAAAGTTTCTTCTACTTGCAATATTTATGACTTTTCTCCCCAGTGGAAATTTTTGTTTTTTATTTTTCTCCTTTTTCACTTTTGGGAGTTTGATGCCTTGCACTGGCAACGTGTCCGGCATTCTAATCTGGGGCAAGGTAGTGAATAAAATAGTACTAGAAAGTTGTTAGGGAAAAAACGGTAAAACAGTGTTAAAGTCATGTGCAACAGTTTGTTGCAGGTACTAAATCACTTAGCAACGTTTAGACTTTAACTAATTGGTAGCTAAAAAGAAAGCAAAATGGTTTTGATCTCATTTCTTCTAACGCAAACCATAAAAAAACTCTTGCGCAATTCTTCGCTTGCAACACAAAAGCTAAAAATCAAAGGGTTAAAATAAAAAAGAAGCAATTTATTCTCACAAAAAAAAAAACAATTTTTTCCGGACTAGCACATAAATAAATTTAACAAATGAACAAACATAATAAAGCGGCACCAAAAAATCCCAAGAATTTAACCTGGACACATAAATTTAAACGAACAGCGAAGTGTAACAAATGCTCATTAATATGCCAGACACATATTGTGGCAAGGTGGCAAGGCGGCAAGGGGGGTGCATGGTGCTTTGGGACTTACCAACAGAATCCATAAGAATTCTTTCAAATAACAAAAGAAAAGAGAATGAAATTTATTAATTGGCAGCTAAATAAGTCGCAAGAATTTACACGTTAATAATTTTATTAGCAAGCTGCTGCCACATTGGGGCAACGTGACAGGTGGGTGGTGGCAGCGACAGCTGCTGCTTGTGTTCCTACTATAAAAACAAAAACAAAACAAGGAAGACATTTTCAAATTCCACTTTGTCATAAAATGTGGAAATAATGAAAAATGTGAAATGTGTTGCCAAAAAAAATAAATATATAAAATGGTCGACAGCAGCTTTGGCTAATGTTCTGCCATAGGCGGCACTGGTTGGAAAGGGGTGTGAAAGGGGGAAAGTAAATTTATCTCCAACGAAGTTTTTTGTTAAACAAAATGCACATCAAAAATGCACAAAACTATTTTTAGACAGACTGGCAGATGTTGCCCTTAGAATCAATAAATTATAATCACTTTGAGGAGCAGGCAGACAAGAGCAATTCTTTTTTTTTGTGGCAGTCGAAAATAATACCAAAACTTAAAGCAATGCTTGATTTTTAGTGTTTGCTTTCATTTTACTTTTGTGCTTTTTCGGCTGCCATTTATTTCCAGCTGTTGAACACAATTTAAGTTAAGTGTTTTACTTTTTAAGGCGAATGCCAGACGCGGCAAGACCACGCCCCCTCCACCTCCACGCCCACACATTGGCAGAAGCACAGACGAGAAAGAGAGACAGAGAGAGAGAGAGAGCAAAATTCATTGCCTTTTAATTGCACTTGGCAGTTGATACGAACAGTTTTCGAGGGGATTGGGAAGTGTTTTTGGGGAGTTTTCCACATGCACATAAATTCAACTGTTAATTGAATGCAGGCACTTGAAAAATGAGCTGACTATTGAGAGATGCTGACTCCGTGTGTCCAATGGCAACCTGTTGACTTTTTACACTCACTGATTTATGGAAGCAGAAAGAAGCTTTGAAGCAGTGTAAAAAAGGCAATAAAAATATTAGAGTTGATTAAAGATTAAGTTGTGTTTAAGTAGGATTAATTAATTTCATTCAATTGATAGGAATTGATGACATGTTGCTGCCTTGCAGCTTCAATTTAAATCGCCCTTATTCATTTGCATTGTCTAAATAATAAAATAAAAGGGCAGCTTGTTGCCTGCTACTACCCCATACAATTCCTGAGCCATAAATACCCAAGGACTGGCAAATCAATAAATTACTTTCCCATCATCGACACACACACACACACACAGCACAAAGTAGTAGAAGAAGATGCCCTGGCATGCGAGTTTGTATGAAAAATAAATAGAAATAAATACCTTTATAAAAATAACTCAACACACCCAAAAATCAATGAAATGTGTGTGTGTATGTGAGTTTGTGTGTGTGTTTGTGTGTGTGTTTTTGTGTTTTAAGTGTCTTCAGTTTAGATGAAAAGACCCAAGGCAATGACTGCCTCAATTTTTGGCAGCTTTTATGTACATATATATAAAAGTAAACACAAATACACACAGACACAAGTCTGGAATCGTACTTCATGCATTTTATCTGTCTCTTTATAATTGAATTATACTTGCCGCACAACGTTTATTTATTCATGATTGGAAGTCAAACACGTAAATGTAATTCGAAATCATTTACTTGTCAGCAAAATAAGTAAAACGAAATGAAAAATACTTTTGTGATACACAAAAACATCAGTGGAAAAAGTTGAACAAACAAAGTTGACCAACTTGTGTAAAGGCACTCAGTGTTGGCCTTTTTTGTTAACCTGGCACAACAAGGACAAAGCTTAGATATTGAAGTGCAGCTCTCTTTAGAGATAAACTTAACTCAGTTTCTTGTTGCCTTGAATGAAAGGGAACTTGTTGCTGTTGCTGCTAAATAAACTTGTTGCTAGTTTTGCAGTTCGGAGCATGCCTTAACAACCTGTTAATTAAAATGAAAGCACACGAGAAACACGGATAAAGCGAGACAAGGGCACATTTTTGTTAACAGTTTTTCACATTTTCAACTTTCTATCTGCTCTTGCGCTTGGCAGGAAATACGAAAAAGCGAGTGAAAGATAGAAGTTTTTTTTTATCAAATGGATTTTTTTCTGACTTGTTTTTGGTTCGTTTAGCGCATTTCCGTGTTGCATTTAAATCCTATAAGTTTTTTCGTTAACAGGAAATTTGAAGTGAAATGGTTTAAATTTGCCAAGCTGCTGAACAAATTGGTTTTATGTGTGATTTCCGTATTCTTAACTGCGTTATGCACAGCTTTTGTGGCATTTTTAACGAGCGGAAAGGCAAGTTAAGTGAATTTTACTCACCGTTTTCGTTTTCCTTAGCTTGTTTGAGTTGTCTGCTCCTAATTTGTGTTCGAATCCTATGACATAGTTCTGCAAAGAAACGAAGAAATCTGGGTTAGCAAATGTTAATTAAATATTCAAATGTGAAGGTCTTAAATTTATGTTATGTAATGATTTCATATAAGTGAAAAGCTTAAAAAGTTAAGCTCCTGTGACATGTGAGTGCATTGAGTACAATATTTAAGTATTTTAAAAGAACTAGTTCATGTTTCAACTTTCTTATTTTCCCAGCACATAGTTAAGCTAACGAAACATATGACTTCATGTTGATAACTTACTTAGCAGCTACTTACTCTCAGTTTGGCCTGTCAGCCAAGTTTTCAGCGCTGTCAACTCGGGCCACAACTCAATTCTGTCGGCAGCTAACAAGTTGCATGTGCAACGTGCAACACACACGACGATGGCTGATAACCAAACGCCAAAGAAGCGTTGCCGCAGCACGCATATGAACACAGGGCTGCATCGTGCGTGTGAACCAACTATTTGGTAAGTAAATGAACTGGTTCACAAACAAAAACTAGCTTTCAAGTTTCAGTCAACTATAAAAAGTTATAATCATTTTTTTTCGACTTTATAAGGACTTTTCTTTAGCTCAAATGAACTAGTTCATGTTTAGTTGGAGCTCTACGGCATGCCTAGTTGTGGCTTTCACATCAGTTCAATCTAATGCATTGTTCAACTTTTATTTTTTTTCTTTGCGCAAAACTTTTCTATAAAAACTAAATTTGCAATTTCAATTCAAATGCGCTGCTTGCTTCAAGCGCTACGCTACCGCAAAGTGGCAAGACACACACACACACGCACTAATCGGCGAATCAACTGTCAAGTGCTTGTCGGTAGTTTCTTCTTAGCAGAACATGACGCACGTTAACCTCATTGCAAAAAAAAATAAGTTGAAAACCATCTCCAGTTCCAACAGAGCTCCCTGACTGCTTGCTGGCACTGTGGTTTCCGATTCAATTTGTTCGCGTGTGCCTGGAGGTCAGAATGCCACGCCAATATATATATATATATATTACTCATACGCCGTGCTGCGATTAAAATCGCTTAGCCAAAGAGAGTTGAGTTTGTGTATGCATCATTAAGGCAATCGCATCAACGCTTGGGCCACAAAATCACAGCTGAGCTCAACTCTGCCGCCAACAGCCAACTGATGTGAGGCAACATTGCGTATGCTTGATCTTGTTACTTGCAGATAAATGTCAATTTATTTGCCACACTCCACAACACTAAGCCCTTGGTGAGAGAGAGAGAGAGAGCGTCAGTGCTTAACCGCCCCGCCACTTCTTCCTCGCGTTCCTCTCCTCTGTTCTGCTTTGCCCTTGTCTGCCGCACGACGAGCTGTAATCGATAAGCTGCGAGGCATGACTGACTGACTCCGAAGCTGTCTGTCTGCTTTGGTAATTTTCATTTAAACCTCGTCACTTTTCTCTATCCCTCTTCTCTCTCTCTGTGTGTCAGCAATCAAATTATGTTGCAAATTTATGCGCTCGAGCAAGTTTTTAACGAGCATTATTCTAATTAATAATTGACGCTTATTACAATTTTCGTCGCAATTGAGCTGATAACTTTACACATTTAGTTGGTTTACGTATGAATTTGAGGTGTATTGCAAGTTAAATGAAGTGTTTTTATCGAATGCGTGAATAATTAATTGATTGCAAATTGTTAAAGCAAAACTAATATTAATTATTATTAACAATATACATTTTGTAAGTACTTTCTTTGAGTTATACTAACAAATACTATTCATGTTACTTAAAAATATTTGTTTAATTGAAAGTTTAATACATTTTTTTATCCCATGGATAAATTACAAAGAGATTATAATAAATTTTACAATTATTTACAAGCTATTTTATTTCTTAAATATTTAACAATTTATTTAACTTTAAGAAACAGTTTTAAATATTTTTCTTTTTGCAACATAAATGTATTGAAAAGCACTAAAAATAAGATCCTTTGAGGATTTATTTATTTCCAATTGTTTAGCCAAGCATTAAATACCCCTTACCCCCTTCCAAAGTGTCTGGGCATTGTCTGCTGTGTTTTGCTTTCTCTAAATTGCAGCTCAGGTGCATTTTACACGCTTTTACTTATTTTATGGATATTCGCGAAAGCAGTTAAAATCCTCCGCCAAGTAAATCCAAAAGCTACATAATTTTCAGCTGGCCGCAAACAACAACAACAACAAAAGGGTCGTGAAAATTGAAAACGAAAGTAAAAATGCAAACAAAAGACCAACAAAAAAAAAGGTTCAAGGGATAATAAAAAAAGGCAAAAACGAAAGCGTTTGGCGAATATTACTTATTTTTATGCGCCCCTTTTTTCGCTTTCAGCATTTAGAGGGACGACCGCAGACGACGTCGGCTGGTCACAGCTGGATCGAGCATCGAGCTTGATTCTGTATCCTGTTTCCTGGTCGACGCCCGCAGCTTTTAACGTCAGTCAATAACATCAATAGACGGCAAATAAAAATACGTTGGGGTGCGGTTAGGGATAGGCAGAGGGTGAGTGGGGGGTGGCTTTTTCGATTTGTTTGCTGCTGTTGTTCCTGTCTAGTATCTAGCCAATGTCTGCGGTAGACAAAAGGCCAAATAAACTGAACTGAAAGCCAAAAGCAGCCACGCAGCAAAAATGCTGAGACGAAGCTGCATGCAGTTGAGAGGAGAGTGAGTGAATCGGGCCAATCGGGCCAACTGGTATTAATATACTGAAACTGTGGGCTAAAATCCTTTCACGCTTTTGTTTTTCTTTGCCACACAGTCACACAGATTCAGAGCGGAAGCGGAAATCGCTGCCTGCCCCTAACGAGCCAGTCAAAACCTGTCTGCGAGTCAAAGCTTAAACGAAACTCAAAGTCAGATTGCGAATCAAAGTCAGCAGACAGTTTTTGATTGTTTGACGTCTGCTACGTTTGCTGCTACGGCTTGTATTTGTCTTTTTCTGGTTTTCCATTTGAGTTTTTTGTTTTTTGCAATTTTGCGGCATTGCCAATTATTTTAGACAAGTAATTGCCAGAAAAGCGCAGCAGACAAATTGTTTGGGGAGCTGCGACTCCCTTAGCCAGTTAGTCTCTCGGCTTGTATAACTTTCGTCTCGGCTGTGGCCAACTAATTTACCAGCAATAACTTGGTAGTAAATTATTGCAGCTCGCCAGAGAGAGGGAGAGAGTGGGAGAGAGAGAGAGAGAGACCCAAGTGGGTAATATGAGATCTTCACCATTGGGCGCCAAAGTATTTGTTTTCCCCCCTCTGTTCTCTCTCCTCTGGCAAGTTGCAAAGTGCTTGACATGCAGAAGCCGCTTAAGCGCGTACTCTGCAACAATATTAACTGGATATTGAATTTCATTCATATAACAAAGGCAACAAGAACAAGAACAAGAACACGACTGTATAGTTCAACTTGGTGGCACATGAGCCTTATTGTCATGCGAGACACTTGAGAAAATTGTAACGGCGGGGGCGAAACTTTAGAGCACATTATTAGCGGAGAAAGGGGAAGTGAAGGAAATTCAGCTTCTTCTTCTGTGTGTGTGTGTGTGTTGTGTTTGTGGCTCATTTGCTGTGATTTCGTTAAACGAAGTTGCAAGCTAAGAGGCTTTTAAGTGGCCTCTATTAGTGGGTGCTGACAGCATTAAGAGTTAAATGTTAATTGCTTTACAAAACAAGCAACCAGAATAAAGAGCATTTACCAACAAGGAAAAGAGCTTCAAGAGGGGAAGTAAACACAGCAAGAAGGGACGAAATGTAGTGTTAATCTTTGGTTATATAACCTATTAAGTTATCTTTCCTTATTGTAATTATATAATGTGAAAAAGTATAGCATATCCCATTCAAACAAAACACATTTCAAACTTGATTTCTTTACACAACTGAACTTTTAATTGATTAAAGTAGACTTTTACTTGATTAAAGTAGACTTTTACTTGCTTAAAGTAGACTTTTAATCGATTTAAGTATACTTTTAGGGGATTAAAGTAGACTTTTACGTGATTAAAGTAGACTTTTACTTGTTTTAAGATTATTTGCCCGTATGTTAAGTCTATTTGTACTTGTTTTAACTGAACTTTTAATCGATTTAAGTATACTTTTACGTGATTTAAGTATACTTTTACGTGATTAAAGTAGACTTTTACTTGATTAAAGTAGACTTTGACTTGATTAAAGTAGACTTTTACGTGATTTAAGTATACTTTTACTTGTTTAAAGATTACTTGCCATTATGTTAAGAATATTTGTACTTGATTTAAGTTCACAATATTTACTGTAAAGCAATTCAAGCTGAAATCAATAA
Source organism: Scaptomyza reducta (assembly GCA_035044485.1). Lineage (NCBI taxonomy): Eukaryota > Metazoa > Arthropoda > Insecta > Diptera > Drosophilidae > Scaptomyza > Scaptomyza reducta. The sequence continues at coordinate 78,945 of JAWNNV010000464.1, forward strand.
TGGATTTAAATTTCATTCAAGTTTTTATTTTATTTTCCATATTTGCTGCATTACTTTTATGTTAATTTTCTCCCTCATCTTTCCTCAAGCTGTTAATTGTCTCCTTCCCGCAGCAGTAAATGGTTTCCACTCCTCTATAATTAGCTTAAACTAACATCGTATTTCCATATTTGAGTAAAGTTTCAAGTTCTGATTTTGGACCTTAATGAAAGGCAACTGACTTTTAATTGGCTAACCAAATAAAAACTCATTAGTTGTTGTTTTAGTTCCCATTCAAACAAAAACAAAAGAGACAAGACAGATCCAATCAGTAAACATTTCCCCTCCCCCCGCAACCGACGCGCTATTAGTTAGCCAATCATCAACGTACTAATGAAACTATTTATAGCCGTGAAAAACTACAAAACGCTAAGACAGCGGCAGCAGCAGCTAACAAGTTAACACAGTTGAGAGACTTTAGTTTTGTCAGTTGGCTGCAGTTTTAATTTGGAGATGCGTTCAGCTCTTGGACATTCGAGTTTTAACAGCTCATTAACATTCGCTACACGGCAGGAGACATGACAGACAGACAGTCAGAAGGGGGGGAGCGGGGAGTGACGACGACGACAACTTTGACGGGAGCATCTTTCAGAAGCTGCTTAAGAGGCACTCCAACACGAAAATGTGACCAAATAAAAAATATATTTATGTATGTATATATATATATAGCGCATTTAAAAGCCCCACAAAGTATCTGTCTGTCAGTCAGTCAGTTAGTCAGTTAGTGTGGCTGTCAGATGGCGCAGCACTTGCGTTCAATCAGCGTGTCAAAACAACGAGTGGGTGGGTGGATGGGAGGTGGGCGAGCGGCTTATCACATAACTCAAATCGACAAGAACAGGGCAGCGGAGCAAAACGTAATGAAGTGTCTCAAAGTAGCTGTTAAAATGTAGTCAAATAGGGAAGAGAGAGAGGGGGAGAGAGGAGAGAGCAGCAGCTATTGATGATTTTCTTCTTCTTTTTCTCTCTCTCTCTTTCTGTTTATGGCCAACATTAAAGTTTCTTTTCATGCCTTTAAAGCAGGAGTTAGAATCGAAAAGCAAGCAGCAAGAAAATGCCAAAAGCTAGTTAGCGGGAAAAAGGCCATTTACATTATTTTGTGGTAGGGGGTGAAGAGGGAGCGGCTGCCACAAACTGTTGACGGGACGACGACCAACTGCAATTGAGCACAGAGCAGCGAGCACATCAATCAACTGGGCAGCATTAAAATGGTAATTTAAAACTGCTAGAAATACAGAGAGAGAGAGAGAGAGAGAGAGAGGTAGTGATAAAAACTCCAAAAAACTCCCAACTCCCTAGCTTGCAGCTTTAAACTTCTAGCTTGGCATGCAAACTCATCATGCCGACGTTTTAATGATTGGCCGCCGGCTCTTTCAGCAGCAATGCAAATGCAAAAAGTCGAAAGAGAAAAACAAAACAAAAAAATTGGAGGCGCAGCTACCAAGCCAACCATTTCTCAGTCCATAATCTGAGGGATCCTGTGTGTAGCTGGCGGCCAAGTTCAGGCAGCAAGCCGTAAATCAAGGTTGCAACACCTAAAAGTAAAGGCTATGCAACAACAACAGCAGCATCTAGACGAAGGGCTTTTGGTAAGGGCATCGTAAAGTGTTTTGAGAAATGTCACCCGTGGGGCGTTTTTGTCATTTCAAAAGTGTTCAATCAACTGTCAGCATCGAACATCTGGCAGCACAAAGAGTGAGTAAGAGAGAGAGAGAACATAGACAACAATCCGGCATTAGCTTTGTGCAACGTTTACATACCTGCCACAGATTGAATATCTGCCAAAGTGGCCATCAGCTCAAAGGCTAAAAGTAATTTGAGACCTCAGCTCCGTTGTGTCGAGTTGGAAGCTCCAAAATGCAAATTATCCAGCCAAATGAGTGTGGGGCAAGCAATTACTCAAAGCCAAATTGCATTCATAAATCACAATGCCATAAATATGCGAGTTAATTAACATATTTCTAGTTTTGACATAAGAAAAAAAGGAAGTTTTCTATTGGGAGAACTTTGCTAAAATCACAATTTACTTCAGTTACTTTCACTTTTACAACTTGTGGCAGCGGCACCCCCTACCCAAGCTCTAGCTTCTAGTGACACATGTCGCCTTTGGGGAAGGCGTTTACAGTTTGACGCCTCACTTAACGGGAGGCATTCGAGCATAACTGTTAGCTAGAACAAGAAAGTCTTCGTGGCGCCCCCTTCTTCTAGGTGGCAACACCCACCCACGACACTACTAACGACATGAGACACTGAATGTGCATTTCCTGTATGCCTTACACACCACTTCCGTTTCTATATGATGGCGACGTTCTCCATCGTTTTGCCTTTGGTTAGGTGTGAAGTGAAATTTTTGCTCGCAGCAAAATGTTGCTTCTGCTGCTGTCTGCCCTTTGCCTCGACGCAACACTTGCAACATGCCCTTGCTGCTTCCCACTTCCCACTTGCCACTTGACTTGTGGCGTCTGTCTGACAAGCGACAACTGCAACAACATCGTCTTTTTCATATTTCTTTTGGGCGTTGACATGATTGCTTATAAATGCAATTTTGTATATCATATCATAACATCATCAGGGGCATATATAGATATATATTATTTGTAGTAAGTACTTTAATGCCGCCTGCTGGGGCACAGACGCTGTCTGTCTGGTGCTTTTAGTGTTTTTTATTGCCTCTGATTATTATTATTATTATTATTATTGCAAACAGATTTGATGCCGAAGTGAATGCACTTTTTGAATGTCATGCAGAGGTTTAGATTTATTTTATTATTCGCTTTTTTCACTCTCAATGGCTTTGCCTTAGGCTAGAATGTCATTTGGGTATTGGCATATTTTATTTTTGTATTTTTTTGGACACGCTTAAATTGAAAATCGACATTAAATCGTCAAAGTTGCTTACAATTCGATTTGGTAGTGGAGCTGAAGCAAGAAATCGAAGCAAAATCATATCAATTTGACGAGTTTCTATTTTTGTTTCTTTGCCTTAAAGCCACATCTTAAATTTGCAATAAGCTAAAGATGTTCAGGGCCAACTTTGAAATATTTTATGTACATGGAACTACTTTCGCTTCTACTGGGCTTCAAAATGCTAATGACCCACATAGTCATTAACTTTGCTCTGCGATAAGCGAAGCCAAAAAAAACGGAACACAGCGGGGGAAAAAAAAAGAAATTATCCGTGTGTGCGTTAGACACAATTTCCAAAGCACCAGAAAAGCGAAAGAAAGAATAAAAGTGAACAGCAACATCATAACTTTGACGGCACGCAGAAGGGCAGGATAAACATGATGAGGCAAGTAGGGGTGAGGTTGGCGTGGGGTGGGGTTGGCTGGAGCGCCCTGCTGGACAGACATCTCTGACAGCCGCTCATCAAATTGCGAGCAGGCGCTGCAGGAAATTAAATAATTTCGTGTAATGTTGCAAAAAAAAAAAAAAAAAAAGCAAACGAAATTTCTTTTCGGAGTGAGCTGCGTTAATGTTAATGCATTTTCTGACACTGGTTAGCAAAAAATAAATAAGTGGAAAAAAAGAGAAGAACCGAAATGAGATATGCACACTCACGTATACACACACACAAACACACACACACACACACACAGGGATACACTGATAAAATGGGTGCGTTGAAAATGATGCAAACACTCAAAATGATTGTTATCATACCAAATGGGTGTGTGTGTGTATATCTGTGTGCGTGTATGTATTTTTTGTTGTTTTTGTTTCTTTTTCCTTCTTTTTTATGCTTTTTTCCTTAGCTTGCCACGCCCCAAAAACCATATAAAACAAGAAAATTACAGCATAAATTGAAGTGTTGTGTGTGTTTGTATATATCAAATATATATTTCTCCTGTTTTTGTTGTTGTTGTTGTGTATCTCCCCCATAAGTGCGAATGTGTGCACATTTCAATTGAAATGGCAAACACGAATGTGGCACTTAGTTGTTGTTGTGTGTAGGTGTTGTGTGGCATGTAGGTGAACTGCTGCGTCTGCCGCATTTTTTGATTTATATTGCCATTTACACTTGCTCGTTATTGTTATTGTCGACAAAAAAAATGCAACAACAACAACAAATCATATATATATATAAACCCACTTTGCAAATTCGTATTCGAGTTTATTCGTAATGCACAAAATATGGCCGAGAATGGTTGGCAAATCGATTTTCCAATCAAAAAAGCGAACAACTTTCTCGTTCAACTTGTGAAAAGGTGTAAGGTGTTAAGAAAGTTCAATATTAATGAAAGTTTGTTAATTAAAATATATTTAATTAGTTTTAGATTGAGCAGAAACTTATTTGTTAGTCTTAGGGATGAAAAAATTTGGATGAAAAAAATGTCCAAGTTAAGAAAATAAATTTTTAAAAATTGTTTCGTTCTTGTATTGGAATAAATAATTTTTGTTCGATTATTAGATATATATATTTTACTCTTAAATTGTTTTCAACTTCAACAAAGTGAGAAGAATTAGAGAAAAACTGTCTTACAAATTTCCAAATTTACTTTAAAAACTTTTTTTAATATTAATTTAATTTTTTAATAATTGCTGAGTTGAAAATTATGACTTGAGTGCTGGCTTAAGTCAGGTGTGAGTGTGTGTGTGTGTGTGTGCCCACTGGGATTGTCGCCACCCCCCAAACAAATGTACACTGACAGCATTTTAACGCCAAAGCGCCCAACAACAACAACAAATAGAGGGAAGGGGCAACAGCAACAGCAACAAAAAAGGTGACCAACATCATGTGAAGGGCTCGGCACGCAATGGCCCCAAATGATTTGAAAATAACAGTCGTAATTTGTTTGTCGACACACACACACACACACGGAGAACAGTAATGAAATGTGGACGGGTAGAAGAGGGCGGAGGATGGGGTGGGGGACCCTGAGGCCACATATGGCGGGTCGTGCGGGGCAGTTTCGGTTACCGAATGTGTGACAGGAGGAAGGCAGAATACCATACCATTTGATGGCATTCCGGTTCAGGAGCGAACCACTAAAGGGAGGCGCAACATATGCGCACATTTTACATGCCATTCATGCCACAAGCGCTGGCTTTGGGGAGCTGCTTGGCTCGAGTTGGCTGCATTATGATGGCAACGCCGGCGACAATTAGACAAAAGCCAGCCAACAAACAACAACACCAACAGCAACGTTGATGTTGCACGGTTCGCTTCAATTGCATGTCATTGTCAGAGCATCAGATCAGAGAAGAGAGAAAACTCCCTCTCTCTCTCTAGCTGGTAGCTCTAGTCGGGTTTTATTATTTTGAAATTAAAATGCTTCTGCTGAATCCTAACCCTCAAACTTATACTATGCTGCTGCTGTTTATGAGCTTTGTGTGCTCTGGGTTTCTGGTTTTTGGGTCTGGGTGCACAAGTGTGCAATTTGCTGTCTGTGATGGTTACGAGTGGCATGCCACCTCCTCGGACGCATTTGTGTTGTTTTGCATTTGGGGTTTGGGCTGCCAACAACAAATGTGCACGTACACATTTTTAATTGATTAAATATGAGTCAAGGCGAAAGAAAAAACGAAGCGAGAGAGAAAAACGAAATACATTAAAGGCCATGTGAGGAGAAGAGGCAAGCAAATGTCAGCGATGCTGGTTCTATGAATACAAATGTCAGCATGCAACACACAAGGGTAAATGCATGTTGCAATGAAAGTAAAAGTCGTTTATTGAAAGTGACAACAAAAAGTACAAGTTGATGACAATTGAAATAAGTAAATGCTTGAAAATGTACTTAAAATGGTATTTTCAATTTTCAATGCATTGTTATTGTAGATGTTGCAGACAAACCAGGACTAAAACGATATAGCTTTTGAAAATCGGTTCAGTTTTGTAGAAGTTGTGGCATTGAAAAGGAAATGACTAAAATGCATTGAAAAGTAGATTTATAACAAGAACTTCTATTAAATCTTAAGTGCAGTTTTGTTTTTAATGTCAAAACAATGATAACAAAATATTATTTATAAATATAGGTTCAGTTTTAACAAATTTATATATGCGTAAAGTTTTGATCTATTGCTCATTGAAGATGATTCACTCTATTTGAAATAACCCTAAGCTGAACCATTTGCAACTACTCAAAAAACATGCACACTTCATCAACACTAGCATTTCATTACAATTTGACCCCATTTTCGAAAGCGCAATACATGAAATCAAATCAAGTCCTCGAAAAACTTGTCGACGCTTTCAGCGGCAACAAATGTGCCCCATCAAATGTCAATTTCAACCGAAACGCAAATTGACAAATTTCGTAAAGCCCAAAAACAAAAATAAACATAAATATATATATATCTATATATGTGGCTGTATAATATCCAACTACAGTTTTACTCTATAAATATTGAGCCAACAAAAACACAAAATATTTACGTACGAAATAAACTATCGAAAAATGCATCCAACAAATTTATTGTGAATATATATCACAGCAGCAAAATTTGTAATTCGAGCTGCAGGCAAAAACAGAAAATAAAAAAAATAAAATTAAATTTTAAAGAGAGTGCAAAACAAAAAGATTAAAAAAAAACTTTGGCACAGAATAAATATACAAATTTTGTATGCTGCAGGCGATTTTGCAGTTTGCAGTGATTGACAAGCTGTCTGACTTTGACTTCCTGCGAGTTTGTTTTTATACTCTGACCCCATTGAAAATGGGTAAAAAGGGTATAATGGTTTTGTGCAACAGTATGTAACAGGCAGAAGGAAGCATCTCCGACCCCATAAAGTATATATATATTCTTGATCAGCATCAACAGTGGAGTCGATCTGACGATCTGTCCGTCGGTCCGTCTGTCTGTCTGTCTTTCCGTATGTCAGAGACTATAAGAGCTCGTCTAATCGATAGGCAGTACAAGTTTGTTTCAAAATTTCGATAACTCTTTCCGTTTTCGATATACACATGTGATCGATAACAACAACATCTGGAATTCAGAAATCTTTAAGATGCAGTTTCAAACATTAGACGAAATAATGATAATCTTTGATTATTTTGTTGAAATCGGTTGAGAAACACTGGAGATATGGTGCATTGAAATTAAGAAAGTATGCACTGTACGCGTACACACACACACTCAAACAAACTTGCAAGGGTTCAGGGTATCGTCTAGTCGGGATTTCTCTTGTTTTTTTA
>JAWNNV010000465.1:0-13359 GCA_035044485.1 Scaptomyza reducta
CGGCAGTAAGTTTTGAATCTGACGGTATACGTCAATATTATAAAACAAGTGGTAGGGTAGCTTCTTATATAGGTATAGTAACAAATTATTCATATGTATCAGATGGTGTCACTAAAGTTATAAATGGATGGTCTATAGTTCATTTTAAAGATGAGGCTAATTCACCAGTATCATTCTACTTGAATGATAGTAATTTAAATGATGGTACTAGGTTCTTAGTAGTACAATAGTATTTATAAAATAATATTAATAATGTATATTATTTTATAAAGGTAAATATAATGAAAAAAATGAAAAAAATGAAGATAACAGTAGATGAAGTAACAATATTATTCAGAGAACTGAATTTTATTTCAACAAGCAACATATCGTTCCCAACTAAATATAAAGTACAGAGGAATATAGATTTAATAAAAACAATTGTTGATGCTTTAGAAAAAATGAGATTAGAGTTATTGGATAAATATGCTACCTTTAATGAAGATGGTAATGAGTATATTTTTAAAAATGAGGATGATAAAGAGACATTCAGAAATGAATATCTAAAGTTACTTATCCAAGAAGAAAATTTAGATTTTAAATACTTTAAAATAGAAGAATTTAATAATGTAGAAAATGCCTCTAATTTATTTATAATTTTTAAATTAATTGAAGATTAGTACGTTGTATAATTAAGTATATAAACCCACCCATTAGGTGGGTTTTTTTATTTTATAAACACTATTTATAAATAAAAATATAATAATTATGAATAGAGTTTGTATAGTTTCGGGTGGTGGTTCTTGGGGTGCTTTTAGTGTTGGTAAAATGCATGCTTTGAATAAAGATTATGATACAGTAATCGGTAGTTCCACAGGAGCTTTGATGTCACCATTTATCGCCCTAGGTGAGTGGGATTTATTAAAGAATTTATATACATCAATAACATATGATGATATATTCAGTGTTAATCCCTTCAAGAAAAATGGAAAATTAAATGTACCTAAAATATTATTTAGGTTACTTATTGGAAAATTGACAATAGGTGAAAATGAAAATCTTTATAAACTTATTAAAAATAATTTTACTGAGGAAATGTACGGTAAAATTATTAAGTCAGATAAGAATGTAATTATAACTGTTTGTGATATAAATAATAGAGAAACAAAGTATGTTTCAATAAGAGATGTGAGCTATGAAGATTTTTGTAAATATATGTGGGCTTCAGCTTCATTTCCTTTGGTGTGTAATGTTGTTGAAATAAATGGAATACAATATATAGATGGTGGTACAATAGAAAATTCTCCATTAGATTATATATTACAGGATAAGGTAGATGAATTAGATATGTTCATGCATAGTGCACCAAACCCTGAACCTAATAAGGTTACTAGTGTTATGGGGTTAGCTATACGTGTTATTGAACTTATGAGAGGTGAAATCGTTAAAAACGATTTAAATAACATAGAATCTGATATGATAAGAGATAGTTTAGTTAATATTTATAATATTGATTCTAAACCTGATTACTCATATTTGACTTTCAAACCTGATATCATGAAAAGATGGTATGATATCGGTTATAATTCAATTAAGTAAATGAAATTCTTATTAACTAGAAAAGTTATCACTAAAAAATATATTATTAGTGAATTATATGTGGATGATGAATTTGTATCATTAGTAACAGAAAATATAGAAAATGGTAATATAAATAACGTCCTTTCAAAAGGAGAATATAAAATATCACAGTTCTTTTCAGTTAAAATGCAACAGAAAGTATATGCAATAGAATATAGAGACACTATCAGTAATAAAAGCAGTTTCTATATATTACAAAGGGGAGGTGATATAAACGTAGTTAATAGATTGAAATTCAGATATATCTTCTCACAGAAAAAATATCTTTTAAATATAAAGTGAAGGATATTTATAGTTATGGAAGATAAAAGAATGCAATGGGTAGGTGTAGATAGATTGAAAAGAATAATCAACCTGCAACCCAACACTATTGTATTAGATATTTATAATATATCGAGGGATTATGAAAATCTATGTTGTATTTATTTAATAATAAACCCCAAAGGTAAATGTTATGTTGGTTCAACAATAAATTTAAAATATAGGTTAGAAACTTACCGTAGAAAACATTGTAAGAAACAACCAATATTATATAACTCTATTGAAAAATATGGTATTAATAATCATAAATTTTATATAATTGAAACAACTGATACTAAAAATATATATAATAAAGAATTAGATTGGGGTATTTTTTATAATGTTTTAGATAACGGCTTAAATTGTAGATTACCTAAAGTTGATGATGTTAAATTATGTGTTAGTAACGATACTAGAGAAAAGATATCATTAATTCATAAAGGTAAAAAATTATCAGAAGAAAGAAAAAAAGAAATTGGTGATTTTCATAGAGGTAAAAAATTATCTGAGGAACATATAGATAAAATAAAATTAGTGAATACTGGTAAGAAAAGAACTCAAGAACATAAAAATAAAATTAGTGAAAATAATAAACTAAGAGTTATAAGTAATGAGACTAGAAATAAAATTAGTAATTCACAAAAAGGAAGAAAACATAGTGACGAACATAGAAAAAAAGTGTCAGATAATAATGCTAAAAATATGTCAAAAATTGTTTTTGATACATTAACTGGTATATTTTATAATAGTGTTAAGGAACTTTCAGATATTACAGGGTTAAAACATAGTACTATGAGAGCTAAATTAAATGGGTCACTAAAAAATAATACACAGTATATATACGCATAAAATAAATAATAATATGGAAGATAAAAGATTACAATGGGCAGATAAAATTACGCTTGAGCGTATTAATTTAATGCACCCTAAGTTAAGAGAAGAATTAAGAGAAGAGTACCTAACAATTAATACCAAATTAGCAAAAGGAATTAGATTAAGGTTTGCTCAAACATTGAGAACAATTGAAGAACAAAATGCATTATATGCACAAGGGAGAACAACTAAAGGTAAAATAGTAACTAATGCTAAAGGGGGAAGTTCACTCCATAACTGGGGTTTAGCATTTGACATTGTTATTTTATATGATTTAGATGGTAATGGTTCATTCGAAACCGCATCTTGGGATGAGAAGAAAGATTTTGATAAAAATGGTAAAGCTGATTGGTTTGAAGTCGTTGATTTCTTTAAAGCAAAAGGATGGAGTTGGGGCGGTGACTTTAAAAGTTTATACGATTCACCCCATTTTGAGAAAACTTTTGGTTATGGTACATGGAAGCCTCTATTGGAAAAATGGAATAAAGGTGACGTTACTACCGATGCCAATGGTAAAAAATATGTTAAATTATAATAAATAATAAATGATACAAAATTTTTATATAAAAAAAGGTAGTGATTTACCATTGTTAATAATGGATACTAGTGATAATAACTATTTTAAATACGAGTCTTTTGATAAGTATTTATTAGAATGCGAATACATTACATTTTCAATGTATAGTATGGATGGTAAATGCAATATTTTAAATAAAAATGTTTATATCGCACCAATAGACAATATGATATGTGAGAATATACCTTTTTATCAAAGATATCATATTGTCTTTAAATTCACTAAAAAAATAACAAAAAATGTTGGTAAATATATTGGTGAGTTCAATTTTGTTAATAAAAATGGTAATTTAAAGTTACCTCATAATAACCAACTTATAATAAATATAATAGAATAATGGATTTAATTTTAGTAGGGAATAATATTTTTTATACTGATAGTCAGTTAATTGATAAAGGTAAAAAGGGAACTAGAAATAGTAAAAACTATTATGGGCAGATAGGATTTATTTATGCTAATGAACCTAAGGATATAGAACAGATTTTTTGGGATGAACATATAAAAAACCAAGATAACAATAAATTCTTTTTCCATTATGGCGATAATAGAACAGAGTATATCGCTGAAGGGATTATGTTACCAAGTCAGTGGTGGATATTTATGAGTACAGATATTAATAAAAAAATTATTAATACATTTCATTGGGAAATCTATGATGAATTAACTGAAAAGTACTATACATATGAAGATGAAATATTTGTAGGTGATGTTTTTCTAGATGAAGAATCGTATTCATATACAGCCATACAACCAACAGTTTTAAATAAAATAAGATATATTAAATGAGTAAAATAAGAGTAATAAATCCATTATTATTGGAAAAAAATGAACCATTAGATTCTAAGACTAGAATCAATAATATTGGTGAAATAGATAAAATAACCTATCCTTATAATGGGTTGATATTCTACGTGGTGGATATTCAAAAATACTATAAAGTAAAAACAAATAGAAATGCTTATCTATATACTAGTGACGGTTCTATAAAAAAAGAAGCAATAGGGATTATTAATATCGATTATATAGTATTAGAAAATTATTATATAAATGAGTATGAAGAAACTATAGTATCTAAAATAGAATTAGATAAAAAGGTAGATATAGTTGAAGGTAAAGGTTTATCCACAAATGATTTTACTGATATAGAAAAAACAAAATTAATAAAATTGTTATTGATGGTTCTATAGATAAATATCTTAATGAACAAGGTGATTATAAGAAAATCATAATACCTGATTCCAATATTGTGAATATAACATCAGAAGAAACTGTTGTTGGAACATATACTTTGGATGGAAATTATCTACCAGTTTATTCAAGCACATTTAAATTAGATTCATTACCAAAAGTGAAGGATGAGGAAAAGGAATATGTTCTGAAAAATGAACCATTAGGTTATGGTATGTTTTTAAATATAAATAAAACATCTGTTAGCTCAGGTAAAGCATTATTTGGAGAATATTTTAACGATAATTATAAAATCAGTAAATTATATGTTGATACTGATTTAAAAACCAAGGTAAAAGTTAAATGTGTGGATAATGTAGTATCTGTTAATAATTTAACGATGACGTTAACATTAGATTATCTTAAATATGATGGTAATGTTGTTGAATTTTCGGTTAATATACCAAGCGGTGTTAATGCTAATGATATTACATTAGAATTCCCTAAGGTTAAATTTAACAAAAAATTCATGTTTAGTTATATTACTGATGATTCATGTACAATACATCAATTTATTTTCTCAGGTATTAATAAACGTTGGGTTGCAACAGGTAATACAACACATTTCTATCACCTTAATTATCCTATATCACCTGATTTTACTGTAGGTTTTACACCTGAGTATCCATTAGAATATACTGATGGTTGTGGTAATAAAAGAAGATTTACTACCTCAGTTGCGGTTTGGGCTGATAAATTAGTCGATACAGTAAAAGGTATGGGTGCTGATGTGGGGAAATATTATCCTTGGATGAGTGAGAAAGAGTATAAATTATATAGAGATTTTGGATTTAGTATGGTATATCATGATTTATTGAATTATGATACAAATAATGTTAATCAAGAAAATTTTAATCAGTGGTTTATTGATTCTAAAAATAAATTTATAGAATATACTGGTGATAGTCCTAAAATATTAGCTGAACCTAATGGTGACCATAGATATTTAACTCTTACACAATCAATTAGTGATATAATGATGAATACAGCACAGTCAGGTCATCCATTAATTAAAAAGGTATATCCATATAAAAATGATTTTACTTTAGATAAATCACAAGTTGCGGTAGAAAGATATTTTGCAGGTGCTAGTGATTATCCTGAGAAAGTATATGATTTTTTAAAAGGTTATAATGATGCAACTGATTTAAACACTGTTCAATGGTTAATAGGTTCTGCACATAGAAGTAGTGAATGGGAATATAATCTATTTAAAAAAATAAATGATGATTTTGGTTCTATAGGTAATGATAGAATTCTATTTACCACTGTTGATGAAATTTTCGAATATTGGTATATCACTAAAAACTCTTCAGTCTTTAAAAGTGTTGAAGGTAATACTGTTAAATTTAAAGTTTACGCACCTAGTATGCCTAGATTTTGGTTTAATGAAATAAGTTGTTTATTGTCAGGTATTACATCTACAGATGGGTTAAATGTAACTTCAAATACAGATGGTTTATCATATGGTATAAGTGATAATAAATTATTAGTGAATCTTAATTATAATGATAATCTTATTAGTAAAGCTGAAAAATACGTGTCTCTATTTGAACAAGCACCAAATACTGAATATCTATACAATGATGCTCTATACATGGTTAACCAATTAAAAGTATCATTAAGAACACCTTTTTTAGATAGGTTAAATACATTTGTATCGCCACCAGTTCTTACTACTTTTATAGTTAATAATGGTGTAAATGTAACTGAAAATAGAAATGTGAATATTAAATTATCGTATAGTAATACTATACCAACTCATTATATGATAAGTGAGAATAGTAGTTTTAGTGGTGCTACATGGGTTGCATATCAATCCGATTTCACTTATACATTATCAAGTGGTTATGGACAAAAAATACTTTATGTTAAATTAAAAAATATATATGGTGAATCTAATACAATTTCCTCACCAATACAATTGAAGAAACCAGTATTAAATTTATTATCACTAACAATTGATTCACAGATATCAACACCAGTTGCTAATATTAAAGTTAATTATACAGGAGTTCCTACACATTATAGAATTTCACCAGTGAATGATTTCACCAGTGTATCATGGGTGGTAATGACATCAGATATAATAAATTATACTATCCCTGCACCATATGGTCAAAAGGTAGTATATGTTCAATTATTTGATTCAGTAGAGACTGTAACTACTAATGTTGTAAGTGGAACATTTGAATATGTTAATACATCGTCAGCAATTTTAGATTCTGTTGTTATTAATAATGGAGATAATGAAACTAATAGTGGTAATGTTACAGTTAAAATGAATGTTGTTAATGAGATAACACATTATAGAATAGCTAATAGTAGTGGTGAATTATTAAGTGCAACATATGTTCCATATGTGACAAACACTATTACTTATAATTCAGGTATTATTAATGGTAATTTAACTGTTTATGTACAAGTGAAAAATGCTAATAGCGAATCTGAAGTGAAAAATGATAGTATCTTAGTAGTATTACCTGTAACATTAACTTCAATGGTTATTAATAATGGAGAAGATACTTTTGTAGGTTATAATCCACCAGTAACATTGAATTTAGGTCAAGGTGTGGCTACACATTATAGGTTAGCTGAAACATCAAATGGTTTATCTACAGCAACTTGGTTACCGTGGTCATCAAATATAACTTTCACATTTACTACATTAGGTTCAAAAACTCTATATGGTGAAGTTAAAAATAGTGTTAGTACATCTAATGTGGTAAGTGATACCATAACGCTTACTCAACCACCAGTTGTGGTTTTACTTGGTTTTAATAATACTATCAATAATACTAATAATAAAGTGGTAACAGGAGGATTAACAACAAATCAGATAAATTTAGCTTTATATACAACTTATAAGGCACAACAACTTGTTAATACACAAGGTACTGATGTTAATGGTTTCTTTTTAAATTTACATAGTGATTTTTACTTAACAAATAATCATTTCTTAGTAAATCCAAATATAACCTCTGTTAATTTTAGTGCAACACAACCTTCAGGTATTTATAGTTTGGAAACCATGAAAAATTGCTATGCACCACGTGAATACGGTGCTGAAAATTTAAATAAGAAAGCTCGTGTATCTTTTACATTACCTACTGGAACTTATAAATTAAGAGTTTTATGGAATTCGGGTAATGCTAATCAGATAGGTAGTGAAAGCGTTAGATTAGCTTCTTTTTATGGTATCTTCCAAGGTGATAATGAATTAACAAGAACTCTATGTAGTAATATAGTAGGTTTTTCAACGTTACATAATCAGGACTTTAATGCAGAAATGACGTTCACATCCAATAATGCATCAATACCTATTGATTTTGGAGCATGGTCAACAGTTAATAACAATAAACCTGGATTTAATCTAATTGAAATAAGGAAGATAGGCTAATATTCTAAAAAATAATATATTATATAAAACCAAGCGTAAAAACTTGGTTTTTTTATTTTATAGTATATATTAGTTGAAAACATAACGCCACTAGGGGCTATAAATACGTAGTTATAAATATAATATAAAAATGGAAAAAGTACAAGAAAGAGTAAAAGTAGATGAATTTTTAGAAGGTTTGAATGATAAAAAGCACATTGTTGCTATTGAATCAGAATATTTTGAGAATGAAATTTCATTAATTATTAATGACCCTGATGGGGGGACTTCCATAGAAAAACACCAATATACACCATTCTTATTCATGAAAGACTTAAAGTCAATGGATAATCCCTTATATGGTGGTAATAAAGAAGCATTAAATAATGCAATCAAGAAACATGGTATTAAAATCAAAAAGTTAAGAACAGATAATGTTATTCGATTAGAAAAAGGTTTTAAATTTCTTGTTGAAACAACAAAAAAATCATTTAATCTTAGAAACTTCTTTAAAGAAGGTGGAGTTAATTTTGATTTTGAAGCATCTCATGATGACAGAGATAGTTCTAAAAATCTTTTATTACAATATAAACCACTTGAACAATTTATGATGTCCTCACATATGAGGTTATTTAAAGGGTATGAAAAATATTCCGATGTTCATAAATTATATTTTGATATTGAGACAACATCTTTGAAACCTGAATTAGGTAATATATTTCTTATTGGAATAAAAACTAACAGAGGTTTTAAAAAAGTCTTAGAAATTGATTTAGATAATCCAATAGAAAGTGAAATCAAAATGATTTTAGATTTCTTCTTAATTATTGACGAATTGAATCCTACTATTATTGCAGGTTATAACTCAGAGGCGTTTGACTTTACATATATTCTAGGAAGAGCTAGAATTTTAGGTATTGATTTAGGTTCTAGAGATGAAAATGGAAATATCGAATACGATGTACCAACTTCATTAAATAGAGAAAAACCTATTAAACGTATGCCTTCTACAATTAAATTCGGTGGTGAGGTAGAAAACTACGAAAAAACAATAATGTGGGGAAGAAACGTTATTGATATTGCACATGCTGTTCGAGCGGCGAAAGCTATTCAATCTGATATTAAAGGTTGGGGTTTGAAATATATCACTCAATATATAAAGAAAAATAAAGAAAATCGTGTTTATGTAGATGGTGATAAAATTTATAAAATTTGGGAAGAAAATAAGAACTATTTTATTTGTACTAAAGATAATAATTATACTTTAATACCTTCTAAATTTCAGGATACACCTGATTTATATATAGAAAAAATAAAAGGATGGGTAAATGAACTTTCTTTATTAAGTGATGAGGAAAGAGAATGCACACCCTTCGAAATTAAAATTATATAAAATGTTTTATGGTGATATTGAAACTGTATCACATATTAATGGTAAGGATATTATTTTCAAATATTTAATAGACGATTTAGACGAAACTGAATCTGTTGATGAGTATTTTGGTCAAGCCAACTTCATGATTGGTAAAATCATGCCAACTGAATATTGTAAAACAACAACAATGGGTAATTCTTCTAAATGGAAGATGTTATTAACAGGTTACCATTATTTATATGATGTTGCTATACCAGTTAACGTACCTAAAAGAGATATTGTAGGTGGGCTATCAAGAACATTCGAATTAGGGTTTGCTAAAAACGTATTGAAGATGGATTATAATTCATTATATCCTTCAATACAATTAACGCATGATGTATTCCCTAGTTTTGATATTTTAGGTATCTTGAAAGAGATGTTAAACTACATTAGAGATTCTCGTAATGAGAACAAAGGTTTAATGAAAAAATATCTTAAAATGTTTGAAGAAACATTAAATGAAGAATTTAAAGCATTAGCAAGTTTATATGATAATAAACAGTTACCTGTGAAGATTTTAGGTAACAGTGGTTTCGGAGCTATCTCAGCACCAAATATCTTTAATTGGGGAGATAATAATATTGGTTGTGAAATTACTTGTACAGGTAGACAATACCCTTCGTTTAATGGTATGGTTTTTTGCTAAGTATGATTTTAGAGCATTAGTATTGGATACGGATGGTGTTAACTTTTCAATTCCTGATAATTACATGGATATTAAATATACTGATAAAGAAGGTAAAAATCATGAGGGTTATAAAGCTGTATTAGCTGAGTTTAATGATAAATACATGTTTGGTGCAATGGGATTATCATTAGATGGATTATATACCGCAACTGTTAATATCGCACGTAAAAATTATATAGATTTAAATACTGATGGTAAAATTAAATTGGTTGGAAATAGTTTAAAATCTTCTACATTACCTGCATATATTGAAGAAACTATTAATGAAGTGGTAGTTTATTTATCAGAAGGTGATGGTGCATCATTTATTGATGCGTATTATAAAAAATTAGAAATGATTTATAATATGGAAGTTCCATTAATTAAAATTGCTTCTAAATCTAAGATGAAAGAAACTATCAAAGATTATCAACATAATTTAGCTACTAAAGTCAATAAAGCAGGTAAATCGTTACCTAAAAAAGCTCACATGGAATTATTAATCGAGGCAGGTTTATCACCTACTTTAGGTACAAACGTTTATTATGTTAATAATGGCACAGCTAAAAGTCATGGTGATGTTGGTCACTCATATTTAGTTAATGAGGAAGATTTTGTTAATAATCCTGATGTAAAAGGGGTATATAATTATAAGAGAGCAATTGAAGCTTTCAACAAAAAGATTGAAATGTTTTTAGTTTGTTTTAATGAAAATGTTAGAAATACTTTAATTGTAACCAATCCTTCTAAAAGAGCTTTTTATAGTGAAGAAGATATGCAATTAGTTTCAGGTATACCTATGGAACCAAAAGACCAAGATTGTTTACATACACATGAGTGGAAAGAAGGTATGCAAAATGTACCTTTAATGGAAATGGAAGAAAGGGAAGTTTTATTTTGGAATCAAGTAGAAGCTGACCCATATAGCATTTTCGATAAATTTACATTAGATTTTTCTAGAGAAGAGTTATTAACTAAGGAACAGAAGATTAATAATAAAAAGGATTATGGAATAATTAAAGAATTTTTTGCTAATCAAGATATTGAAGTTAAAAATGAATTAGATTATATTGAAAGTAACGATATGATTCTGAGATATGGTAAAGTATTTAAACCATTGAAAGATGTACGTGATGAGAAAACAGGTAAAGTTAAGAAAGTAATCGTTGAAGAAGTTCTATCCAATATGTCTTGGATTTTAACAAAGGATGTTAATAATGAGCGTATTGATATGATGGTTATTGAAGAAGAAGTTTATAAAGATTAGGGTAAAACCTAATCTTTTTTATATATCAATATATTTATAGTAAAAGATGAAGATAACTAAAGGTAATTTTATAAAGCTTTTAAAAGAAGGTGTTTCCATTGATGAGATTATAGACCAAAATCTAGCCTTAATTAGTGGTTCTGAAAGTAGTGGTACTGAGGAAGTTAGTAATAAATCAACTAGTAATACACATACTGATACAGTAGGTCAAGGTATGGGTGCTAGGTACGGCTCAGGTTATTTTATGGAATCCAATTCAGCTTTAGAAGGTAAAACATATCAATTAAATGATGATGTCATGAGTTTTTTAAAAACAAAAATCAATGATATTGAAGGTGGTAAACGAGTTTCTAATATCATAAATGATAAAGGTATAATGACTTATGAGCAAATGAAGAGATTTAAACATGATATTGAAAACGAATATCAAGGTGATTGGTCACCTATTTTAAACTTCATTAATAATTCATTAAATTCAGATAGGCATGATGTGGAATTAGGTAAAGAAATAACTTCTGAAACTGGTATGGAGAATAGATATAGAAAAAATCATGAAAAAGACGGTATTATACCTGATGGAGATAATGAAAAACAAATAAATTTATAAAGATATGAGTAAAAAAGCAACTATTAAAAGTGTAGGTGATGTTGAAAGAGAAAAACAATTAGCTAGAAACGAATACACTAGTAACAATGAATACGATATGAGTAAATCTTATTTAGACAATGGTGGTCTAGATAATGATAATAAAGAACGTATCAAACAAATGAACAGAAGCGAGTATTCATCAAATGATGAATATGGTATTAATAAAATAGATATTTAAAATGGTAAAAAAGGTGATATTATCTGAGTTATACAACGAAATCATTAGCGAAAGTGTTAGTCGTGAAGGTCTAATGCAAGCAATGGAAAATCGTAAAAGGATAAGTATCTATTATGATTCACCTTATGGAACAGAAGATAAAGGTTGGAGACGTGTAGAACCCTATTGTTATGGCTTAAATAAAAACGATAACATGGTTTTAAGAGCATTTCAAATTAATGGTGCTTCTGACACACCTGATGGTAAACCAAATGACCCGTTAACGAAGATGCCAGGTTGGAGAATGTTTCGTATTGATGGTATCAAAAACATAAACTTCGGTGGTGGTGACACTTTTGACGAACCTAGACAAGGTTATAATGAAAATGATAAAGATATGAAAACTATCTATCGTTCAGTTAGTTTCAATACAGCAACCAATGATACAGATGCATTAGATAATAACGATTATGGTGTTCCTAATGATAAAGTTGATAATACAGTTGATAATACAGATACTGTGAAACCTGATAACGAGAAATCACCAACTAATTATGATGGTGATTCAGATTCAAGATTATCTGATAAACCTGATTGGTTAAAGAAATTCATCGGACGTTTTAAACAATTGGTAAATTATAAATAATAATATTTATAAGATAAAAAAAATAATATATATTATAGTATGGCAGGAGCAATAAACAGAGATGTAATCAAGTTGATGATGCAAGGTATACCAACTAAAGAGTTGGATGCTATTAAACAGTTATCAGCTGATGATAAATATAAACCAAATATTAATGAGAATAAAACGGATAACGTTGTTTCCGTTAAAGATATTGATGTTAATAAATTAAATAAATTCAGTGGAAAAGCACCTGACGAAGTAAGTCTTGATGCAATAAAAGGTTTGTTGGCAGGAAAAAAAGCAAAAGAAGTTGTAGCTGAAGGAAATGCCTTTATCAAAAAAGATAATGACATTAATTCTATTCTTAAAGAAGGTGTTCAACCTAAGTGGAGAATAACCCTAAGACGGCTCAGAATCAATCGAATATTGTCTATGGTAATAATATATCAAAAGAAGAGATAGTTGATTGTGTGTACGAAATACTAGGAGAAATCATAGGTATATCGAATTCAAAATTAAAAGATAGAGAATACGTTAATAAAACTTTGAGTGAAGTTTACACTTTTATCAAGTTGAATGAAAGTATTAAAAAGAATAC
>JAWNNV010000466.1:0-66547 GCA_035044485.1 Scaptomyza reducta
CTTGTTTTGTTATTAGCACCCGCTGCCATTTGTGGCTTAGTATCTTGCACTAAATCTCACCATCTCCCTCTACGTTATACATACATATATACATACATATATACATATAAGGTTATCTATGTTGCTGCTTCTGTTGTTAGCTAGAGTGTGTCTTCGTGTGTGTGTGTGTGTGTGTAAGTGTGCAATGTGCAAATTTGCCCTCCCCCATCACCTTACCATCCCCTTTTGAGATTAGATTCCCAGCTTCACGTTTAGCCTGCGTGTTTCGGCGTTTCATGTTTTTATACCCTGAATTAGGGTATAATGGTTTTGTGCAAAAGTATGTAACAGGCAGAAGGAAGCATCTCCGACGCCATAAAGTATATATATTCTTGATCAGCGTCAACAACCGAATCGGCATATTCCAGTTGGGAACATAAGCTCGCCTAACCCCTACTACCAGTTTGTTTCAAAATTCGATAACTCGATAACCGTTTCGGATAAAAAAACAAAATTTTGATAGATGGTCCCAAATAGTGTATATTGTTGTTAACAATGCTAGAATGGGTGGCACAATACATTGTTGTTCTATATTCCATCCACTCAGATAGTCGTAATCGCTAGCATGAGCAGCTTTATAAAGCTGGCTTCGATCAGCAGAAAATATTACAGTTTGCATGGTGACAAGTGTTGAGCTCTTTTATACCAAAGACGGGTTATAATGATGTGAAATCAGTTGTGAAAATTTGATTGAAATCGGTTGAGAAACACTGGAGATATGGAGTATTGAAGTTAAGAAACTATGCACCATACGCGTATACATATACACACTCACACATGCTTGCAAGCAGTGACTGTATGCGTAAAGTATAGGGTTCACGGTATAGTGTAGTCGGGATTTCTCGACTAGAGCCTTCTTACTTGTTTTTATTTTTATTTGCTTTCTTCTCTGCGTTTAAGGCTCTGAAGGCAAATACATACAATTTGTGGGCAGCCAATGGTATTGGAGTCTGTCTCTGTAATAACGGATATTTGACGGATGGAGAGACGACATTCCGGACGATTTTAAAGTCGGACAAACGGTGTGCCGATGCCCTCTTGAATTTGGCCCACGTGTCGTTGGCGCAAAAGCGTTATGAGGAAGCTATTAAGCTGTATAAACAATGCTTGAAGGAGAACGTATTGTCGGTTAATAGTGCGAAAATAATGCAATATTTGGCACGATCTCTCTACGAGTCCAGGCGCTTCAAGGAGGCAAAGGATGTGCTATTGCAAGCTCGCCATGTCGCGCCCCAAGATCTAATGCTACTCTACAACCTAGCCTTAGCTATTAAGGCCAATAGCGAACGCATTATGGAAATGAATCTATTCGATTTGTATATGTGCGCCAGGCAAGAGCTTGAAGTAGCCAGAAGGTGAGTTATTAGACTGAAACATTTTTATCATTCGTATTTCAAGTGAACAATCTGTTTTTGGGGGACAGGTTCTTTTCATATGTGGGAAAGAAAGATGATAAAATGCGTGTGGCACGAAGGCAAGTACTGGAATGCGACCGTCTACTGAGTATGCCTGCAAATATGTGTACTAAAATGGATGATCTAATAATGATCGATCAGAAGATAGACAATGCGACCACAATTGTGAAACCGGCGGAGAAAGTAGTTGATCTCATATCTGACGCGAATGAACCAGAACCCGACAATCAGCATCAAGAGACAACTAGAGGTTCAGAGGAAACAAACGTGACACATTCCGAAAAGAATGATAAAAAATCGAAAAAACATAAATTAGAACTTGGCAACGTCAATGAAATTTTGCCGCTAAACGAAGAAACGAAATCCCATAAAAGGCAACATAATTCTGATGAGGAATCCTCCAAGGATGGAAGCATTAAAAAATCAAAAAAGAAAAAACACAAAACGGATAAGGACAAGGACAAGGACAAGGACAAGGACGATGCATCGATCGAAAGAAAGCGACACAAAAAAAAACAAAAAAAAGACAGGAACGTCAATATTGAAGAAACAGAAAAGGAAACAACCATAGAGGAGATGCCCAGGGAATCACATAAACAAGAAACCAAAGAAGATATATTAATAGAGGATATTAGCAAAAGAGAGCACAAAAAGAAACATAAAAAGGGAAAGTCTAAAAGCGATAAAGAAAAGGAAGAAGATACAATAATTGAGGAGATGCCCAGGGAAGAAAAGAAAAAACATAAGAAAACTTCAACCGAAAAGGCTGAGGAAACAGAAGACGAGAAAAAATCGCATAAAAAGAGGAAACACAGAAGCTCCAACCACTCCGACTCGGACAAAGAGTCCAGAAAAGAAAAGAAAAAGAAAAATTCACATTGAATTAGCATAGTGTGATCAAATACTGAAAAGTTACATCATTTTAGTATAGCACTGTACCATATAAATGTTTGATCCTAATGCAAACCTCAAATTACCCCGAGGTACAAAAATAAAGAAGAAACGTAATGTGCAAACACAAATTTTTCATACACTTTTATTTGTTGAAACGAAATTTGAACGAGCTCCCACAGCGACCTTTGGCCACCGTCCCATCCCCCCTCCTCCACTGTTTGTGTGTGTGTGATGTTCATTTGAATGTCGAGTCATGTTAAATAACCGCAGGACATTGGTCGACGACTCAAATTACGCATACGTCTGGGGGTAGCTGTCCACTTTGTAACTGTCGAGAGTCGCAACGAACCGAAGTCAAATTCAAACGCGAAAAAATATGCTCGCTCATTAATATCAATTTATGAGCTGAGACATGAAATTAGTCTATGACAAGTATCGCCGCAGGATGTGTGAGGACTTTACAAGCAAACACACACACACACACGCGTGTATGTATTCGTTTGTCTGTTTAGTTTTGGGCTCTTCGTCTGGAGTTTTCTTGCGTTGCGTTAATTAATTCCAAAAATGTATTGCGTGTCCTGCCAAAAGAACAAATATGCACGAACTCATGTCATGTCAGGCGAGGGGGGTGGGCTTATATCTGTGTGTGTTTTGGCGTTCCTGCCGTTGTCATTAGCAGCGACTTGGGTTGGGAGTGAAGGCGGTGTGTGTGCTTTTGACTCTTTAAATTATGAAAAATGTCTATAGCAGCATGTGACGAAGAAAATCAGCGTCAGCAACTGCCAGAACGACTCCACCAGGAGTCGTCGTGTGTCCATCAAAATCCACCACCTTTGACAGCATTTCAGAAATGTAATTTGATGTAAGTTTAAGCCAGGCTCAGACTTAATCGTTCGGATAAGTTAAGTTGAACAACAACAAAATACGCTTTGGGTTAATTATTTTCAGATTTAGTTCTTTATTTATTCTTGCACATACTTCACATTCTTTTTATATCATCCTTATGTTTTCTGTCGTAATCTTAAGATTTATTTGCATTAGTTGTAAAAAAAAGGCTTTTAAATCTTATCTAAAATAATAGTTCAAATAAATACAGAACGTTTGTTTTGCTTACAACTTAAATAATTGACAGAATTAGTCGAAAGTGTTAAATAATTCGGTAAAGAAAAGAACTATAAGAAAAATGATATGGGGAAGTTATATGTAGTTAACTATACAATACTATATATATATATACTATACTATACATATAATTATATTTATATATTTCATTAATGTGTAATGTTAATTTACAATTCGAGTCACAATTATTATTTGATTTTGTCCATTGAGAAAGCACTTGCAATTTAGTATATATGTTATTAAGATGATTCGAAATAAAATCTTTGAACACGGTTAAAAACTTGTAGTTTGTGAGTGTGTTTTTTTTTTTAATTTTTTTTTATCTTAAAGAGTTGAGTTTGAATATTGGGCGGGTGGCAAAAATGTTGAATTTTTTATTACATACACATTGAACATTGGCGCGGGCATTTTTTATTTTTATTTGTTTTTGATTTGTTAATACATATATTGTACACACATACATATACTCTATATATATATATTTATATATATATATATTTTTTATTTTTTATAAAGTATTTCGACAACAGATGCTCTTCATAAAGTTTTCTTTCACATTTAACAATATAATTTCGTTGATACATACATATAATTTGCGCCTAGTCAGTTTTTTCCATTAAGTGTTGTGCTATATATATATAATATGTTTATACATATGTTTTATATCGATATATATCTGCATTTAAATCAGCTATATATATAGTCAGGATGTTTGTTCATTACTTTGTGGTTTTTTGAAAGGGGGATAGTCTTTTCGTAGATTCAATGTGACTAACTAATATTAGTTTAGACTACACGAGTTAAATGACTACAATTAATGCTAATCTTTCTTTTACTGTTACTCTTAGTCTTAGTGTAGTTTATTATTTACAACTCTTACTACAGCTAAATTCTCAAGATATTTCCGATAAACATATATGTATTTATTTTAAACTAAGTTTTTGTTTTTGTTTCTTGATGAATTAACAAGCATAGCTCATTATTTTCACTGAAGTATTTTTTTTATTTTTATTTTTTATTTTTTGCATAGTTTTCTTGGTACTCCGCTTAACTAACTATTCAGTATTGCCTGGTTTCACCGAAATATGTATCTTCTTCTTCTCACTTCCCACGTCTCCTGCTCACCGATAAATGCTTTGTTCTCTTTTTGTGGTTTAAGTCTCTAACTTATTATTAAACACTAAACATTCTATGATCGCTTTGCCATTTGCATATTTTTTTTTCTTGTTGTTTGTTTGGAAGTCTTATCAATGTTTTGTTCGCCATTTTCTTTGTTTTGTGTATATAATACAGTAATGGATGGGCGCGGGGGGGAGCAATGGGGCTGGAGGCAGTTTTCTTACACGATTGTGGTGCGTTCAGCGCCCGATGTTGTACACGTACTGCTCCCCCCAATGCACACGATCTGACATTTAATGTCCTCTTTGGCTAACTCTCAGGAGCTCACCGTCTCATAGTTGCCCACACCAACACCACCAAGCAAGGAGCTGCCGACGCTAAGCAGCGGTGATTGCGTTCCTCCCACCGACGTGCCCAAGCTGTAGGCGGTCTGAGCTCGGGGCGAGGTGAGCAGCGTTTGGGCCGCACCAATGGTAATATTTCCACTCGTTACGGAGCTCGTCATTGCTGCCGAGACGCCGCCCGAGAGACCCAGAGCCAAGCTGCCGGGATGCGGCAGCGTGTTGCAGTTAGCTGCGCCCAGGCTGCTGCTGTTCGTTTGCAGGGATCCGTTTGATTGGCCATTTAGGAGCGGCATTGTGCACGTCGTTGTTGACCCATACGGAGAGGTGGGTGAGGTGCGCGTTTCGTAGGCTGGCAGATAGGTGGCGCCACTGTTGCCACGTCCGGGTATTCGCGTATAGATGTTGGGTGGCGTTCGCGTCGACAATAATGGCGGTGGTGCCGTATATATTGGCCGCTGTGCCGCTGGCGCCCTCTGTGGTGTGTTGTACAAACTAAAGGCGGGATTGGTCGTCAGCGATAGTTCGCCATACTGCAAACACAGACAGAAAGAGAGGGAGGGAAGAAAAAAAAGTGCTCATAAATACATAATTAAAAGTGAAAAGTTATTTTTACTGCACACACAATAAATTTGCTCATGTGTGTGTTTAAAAAAGTTGGTAAACCAACAGCAATAACAAAAGCAACAAGGCATAACTTTAACTTCTAATGAGCTTGTTAGCCAGTGTGTGTGTGTGTGGGTCTGTGGGGCAGGGGATGAGTGGAGCTTACCACAACACAAACAAAAGTACATTCAAATTTGCCTTGACCAAAGCTAGAAACCATTTTTAGCTCATCAAAATTTCATGTCCGACCTTTTTACCAAAAAAAAAAAACAACCAAAAAACAACAAACAGGACCAAGCGACAACAATGATAATAAAGCACATATACAACATAACCCCGACTATTAAATGCAGTAAGATCCCAGCATAAGACTAGTTGGACAGGGCACAAACAGAAAGTAACCTAGATTTGACTATGAAATAGTAATGAGAGCTATAAAGTGCTAAAGCTCCTGCAACACACTATAAAAGGCGAGCAGTTAGGGTCTTAACTTTTGAATAATCATCGAAAAGAGTTGGGTATTAAAGGTTTAGAACAAGCAAGTTGGTTGTTAGTTCTCTAACAAAACGCGCATAATCAAAGTTATAACTAGTTGTAAAACATTGTGGAGTAAAATAAGCACGAATCTCATAATCTGCGCACCTATTGCAACATGATAACTCATAGTTTAATGACTTGGCCCGAAGGACCACAATACATTCAATAATATGGCTAACAGTAATTTCAAACTAAAGTTTATTCTTAGCTGAGCCCCAAATCAATTTGTGTCAATAATGTGTAATAATAACTTTTGTGAATAAGCCAGAAATCTCTCTCTCTCTCTCTCTCTGTCTTGAGTATTAGCCAAGAGCTGTTTGTTGACTGTAAGTGGATATTCTCCGCATACAAACGAGACTGAAGATGATGGTGGGGTCTGAGGGGTCTTTTTTTCACATATCAAAATTAAAGCTTTTGGGCAGAGGCTAAGAGTAAATATTATGACTCTGGATAAATTTAGACATAAGACCCACCCGGTCGGTAACTTTGATGTGCATGCAAAAATATATATATATATATATATTTTATGTAAGTTTAATTTTTATTTTATGGCTTCTAATTCAGCCAGACAGAAAGAAAAAGTTACTCATGAACTTTGGAAACTTTTGTGGAAATCAAGAGAAGCTCTTTCGACTATGTTTTTTACAAAAACAATCGACTTGAAGTGTTTCAAAATTAATTTTTATATGGACTTTCTAATAAAAAGCATGTAATTAGATTGCTTTTGTTGGCTTAACTAAACATCGAACTTTCTTTGTGCTTTAAGTAAATTTATTTGAATGCTGAATAAAATGGAAGATGTTGTCTGAACTAAAGCAAAACTTTTGACCTCAAGTTCGTTGACATCTGATGCTCTAGGATTTTGGTATTAATTAAGCCAATGGTGATGAAATCTTATAACTGAAATTGAAAGGAATGAAGCACATGGAAGCCTTTTGGCATCCAGCTGCTTTTGGGCTGTCACAAACTTGCCTTGCATTGACACGGGACAAACACATACACACACACACACACACACACACACACACACACATACACATACACATACACACATATAGATATATCGACATTTCCACACTATTGTTTCGCTTGACATTTGACGTTTACACGAAGATGACAAAATGTTTCGCTCTTGGCCCTGGGACATGACACATGACCAGAAGAAGAGATGTTTCTCTATATACGTTTATCTGATAGTTGTTCGCTTTTTGTTGCCAGCCAATTAGTCAAATGAATCGAAAATGAATTCAAATGTGATATGAATGAAGACTTTTGAATGACAGATAGACAGACACATAGTTGAACTGTCGCTGCTACAATAACAATGGATTATGACATGCTCGCATTTAAATTGAAATTTCAAATGCACAACATCAACAACAACAATTTAATCCAGCATTTCAATTAAAGCGCATTAATTAATTCAAACCTGATTTAATTCAAATAACAAATCAAACTGAACTTTAATATACCGCCTAGAAGTTATGCAATGATTTTAGTTAAAACGAATTCTTGCAAATAACAAATAAAACTGAACTTTAATATACCGCCTAGAAGTTATGCAATGATTTTAGTTAAAACGAATTCTTGCAAAAAGTGCCGTTACTCCAGTTTAGGCTCCTTTGGCATTTTTTAATACTTTTTTTATATTATTAAAGTTCTGCAACAATTTTATCTTCTTTTTATCGTAATGTCGTCACCAATTTAATATGCAAGAATAAGGCATCTGCCTAAAAGTATGCCGTCAAATTGCTGTTGTTGTCTTCTTTTTCTATGCAAAACTAAAGCATAGAAGTGGGCAACATATTTATAAATTGATTTATAAACCACCGCCACTGAAAAGTATGCAACAGTTATTTTTGTTAAAGGAACTTTTGCACTTTTAAACATGATGCGAAAAATGCACTGAACACTCAACAAAAATCCCCTTAAAGCAGTTATTGGTTATTTATCTCTTGCACTGTATTTGCCACTGCCTGCGACTCACCTGTTTGCCAAATGTGGGCGATAGCGATGGGGGTGGCGGCGGTGAGGCGGTATTAATGCGTGTCGGTGGTGTATACAAAATGCGCTGTGATTCCATATTCAGTCGGTCGAATGCCTTCTCCTCCAGATGGAATTCATCCTCGCTGTTGGCCTCCTGCGGCACAACATCCGGATTTTTGTCCTCCAAACTTGAATGGCTGCCCATATTGCGGGACAGCGGCTCAGCGCTGCCTTTGTCCGCCTCCGTTGTGGTCGCATCGCCCGGTGGATGTCGACGGCTGCGCTTGCTTCGGAACTTAATAAAGATCACCACGCAAATGGCTACCAAAAAGAGTGTCGCAATGACGCCAACTAGGGCGCCCAGCAGCGGCGTCAATTGCACCAACACAGCCGTCGAAGAGGCTGCACAAAAGACACCCAAACAAAACGAAAAAAAAAAAAATGTGTGAATATGCAAATGAGTTAAATGGAAAATGGGAAAAGTTCTGTTGTTGTTGTTGTTCCAATCTCTTACCTGTGCGCAGAAGGGGTGCGGAGAGTGTACGTCCTCGCACACGATATGCCGCCTTGCTCGGACCCTGTGCATTGACGGCCGTAACGCGTATATTGAAGGCCGAATCGCTGGGCAGCCGTTTCACCGTAAACTCCGGATACTTGTACGAGGCATTGTAAAGTATCTGGCGGGTTAGCTCGTCGTACACCTGTGCATGAAAATGCTGCGGTATGCCACCATCATAGCCCGGCAGGCATTGTATTTGCAATGAATTCGCCGTTGCATTGTATGCCGTACAATTCTTAACCGGTTCGGGCAGATCTGTAATAAAGTTGTCAGTTATATAGGTTTGTTTAAAGCTGAGGCTATTTATAGTTCGTGTGTCCCTATAGAGTATAATTAAGTTCCGTTAACATGTTTGTATCTGTTTGGGTTTTGTTTTGTTGCATAACAAAACGAAGGAGAAAATAACCGCAACGATTTGACCTTTAAATAAATATGTAGATACAGATATTCATGTTGCATGCCACTCATACCACGTTTTTATGGCCATTATCCTGGCATGGTATTTCAGGCCATGGCCGTGTGTGTATTTTTATACCCTGAACCCATTGAAAATGGGTAAAAAGGGTATAATGGATTTGTGCAAAAGTATGTAACAGGCAGAAGGAAGCATCTCAGACCCCATAAAGTATATATATTCTTGATCAGCATCAACAGTCGAGTCGATATCGTTTCGATAACTTTTCCGGTTTTCGATATGTACATGCTATCGATAACAACAAAATCTTGAATTCAAAAATTGTGATGCAGTTTGAAATATTAGACTAAATAATGACAATGTGTGAAAATTTTATTGAAATCGGTTAAGAATTTCTGGAGATATGGAGCATTGAAATTAGCATTGACGTAGGGTTCAGGGTACAATCTAGTCGGAATTTCTCGACTAGAGCCATCTTACTTGTTTTTTGTTAAATTTTTAACGTCAACATTCGGCATTGGCGGCGATAGGTAAATAAATGATGCGACTTGCAATTTATTGCATTTGATTATCAGATTATTGGCGACACAGATTGAAGTTGCAACAACAACAACAAACTTACTGACTGCTGACAAACGTGGCCAAGGACAATCGGACACGCCGGACACATTCAGTTGCAACAAACAATTGCAACGCGTAAAATTGCCACATCGCTGACGCAGATGCTGCCCCACAGAAGGAAAATGTAAATACCAACGCGCCGTGATTCACGCACCAAATACTGTTGGCTGCCACTTGGCCATGCTACGTGCAACAATTATCTACTGGCCACACACACACACACACAAATTTACAGTGTGGTAACCGCAACGGTAGGCAGCAGCCGCCGGAATTGAGTAAACATGTTGCACGTCAGCGTTGAAACTGAATGAAATTAATTAAAATATTTATTTGTTTGTTTTCCCGCTGTTGTTTTTAACTTTCAACTAACTGACCAAACGATTGACTGACCCCGTGCACCAAAAGTCAATAATAAGTCAGAGCATGAGATATGAACTGTGAAGATTGACTGACTGCCAGATACTCTGTAGTTGGGCTTAACATAAGATTAAACAGGCAAACTTTTTAATCAGAACTCAGACTTAACTTTTTCAAATTCTTTAACTTTAATTGAACTCTGTTAAAGATATTTAAGTTTGACTAGCTTTAACTGTAATTGAACCAGAGTTATGTTAACGATATTTAAGTTTCAAAGAACCATGTTTTTTTGTGCACTTTTAGGTTTGAAATTCTCGAAAACCCGACAAACTCTACTCTGTAGTTTGATGCATTAAACAAACTTTTTAATCAGAACTCAGACTTAACTTTCCCGAATTCTTTTGACTGGCTTTAACTTTAATTGAACTCTGTTAAAGAAATATAAGTTTGACTAGCTTTAACTGTAATTGAACCAGAGTTATGTTAACGATATTTAAGTTTCAAAGAAAAATGTTTTTTTCTGCACTTTTGGGTTTGAAATTCTCAGAAACCTGACAAACTTTGCACGCCACCAACTTTGTGGAAAGTAAAGTCTGGCTTAAGTTCTTTTCATTAAATATTCCATTTAAGCAATTACAAAAATATATGCAGATACAAAAATTTGGGAAAATAAACTCACCTGCTGGCTGAATGTGATACCAACATGGCTGACTGTGGCCCATTGGACTGTTGGCCACGCAGGAAATGGCGCCAAAGCTGTCGTAGCTCTCCACATGATAGCTGTAGACGTTGTTCAATGGGGGCGTTGTCGTTGTTGCGGGCGTGGCAAGCACTTGCCGATGATGCTGCTGCTTATGCAGTGACGCGATTCGTTTGCGTTCCGTCAACAGCTGTGCTCCGCTGCTGATGCCACCACTGGCTGCCACACTCGATTCGCCATTCGGCTGAAGGAGCTGCTGCTGCTGTTGGGTGAGTTTGCGTTGGGGTTGCTTGTTGTCCACATGATTCTTGTGCACCATGTTGGAGTAGACCATTTGTGTGTATGGTGGCTGCTCCACATAATCACTATAGCTATCGAACTCTTGCTCTTGTTCGTGCTCGAGGTCGAGATAGTCATCCTCGAATCGGACACTGGCCGTCATGTCCACAATGCTCGCAACGCGTCCATGGCGACCATGAAGCAAATGTCCACTGCTGCTGCCGCTGCTGCCGTGTGTGTGCTTCCGTTTGCTGCGCTGATAATATCCGCCAGCACCGGATGGCAACGGCTGTCCAAGAGTCAAGGCAGGCAACATGAGTTGCCCCAACTGCGGCAGCTCAACAAGATTCTCCAGCGAGTTGTTGAAGTGCCATTTGTAATTTAGATTATCGAGTGGATTCGCGTCCACCTCGCAGGTAATGTTGATTGTCTGCTTGAGTGCGGCGCGTATAATCGTCGACTCCGACTTGCACACCGGCGGATCTATGGAACAAGTAAGAGCAATAGACCAGAATTAAAGTCGATTGCTGGGTGAAGTATTTTTTTGCAGGTTTTACAATCTCTCCACCAAAGCACTTACATTTGACATCGAGATACACTTCGTTGCTGGAGACGCTGCCCTGCAAATTGGTCGCACGACAAAAGTATTGGCCATGCGAGGACTTGGAGATACCCTGCAAGACCAGCGTTTGATTCGAGATGATGATGCCGCGCGAAGAGTGCAGTTGTTTGTCCTGTGGCAGAAAGCATTATTTTTGTATTTGGCTAAGGAAATTTTGTAGACTTCGTTACTTACATTGTGATACCATTCGACGCGAGTTATGGCTGGATTAGCACGCACATCACACTCCAGATAAACATCGGAACCTTTCAGCAGATTGTTCGGATCAAGTGGAGCGCCCAAATTCAATATGACAATGGGTGCATCTATATAAAGAAGTTCAAAGATTCCAATACAAACTCTGACTTTCGAGTTTTACGTCATTCAACTTACGCGTCACATTCAGGACACGGGAATCCTTTAGGTACAATCCCATATTACCATTGCCCAGCGATGTCATCACTGTAGTATCACCTTCGTGCAGCTGCTGCGATGTGATGCCCGCATTCAACGCAATGGAACAGACAACTTGACGTTCGTTATCCTCGGGCACGGGTATCAGCATCAGCTCCGATATGGTTGTATTCCCGTCAGTGGCAGTCTGTTTCAAAAATCGAAAATCAAAGTTATTTCAATCAAGTGTTAACTTTATGAGCCAGCTGTTCGCTTACCGATTGCGAGGAACCCTTCAGTATCTGACCAGCCTTGGACCAAATAATGTGTGGCGGGGGACGAGCTCCGATTGCCGTGCAGGTCACATGGGTGCGTGTACCGGCGACTACAGCATGGTTGAGACCTTGCAACAGCAAACTTAATGGTGGTACTGTACCAAAAACAAATAGATAATAACAAGGGATTCGTTAAAGTAAAAGTATGTGAATAGCGAAAACTTGCTGCTTTCAAATAACTGTACGAATGCAAACCTATCGAAACCCTATAGCAACAAAAAAAAATGTAGATCTGGCAACGCCAATCTTCAATATATATATATGAGTTAAGCGTAAAAGCGACTGATTCGAAGTCTTAAACTTTATTTATTTACATTAAAGTTGATTTCAAGCAAATATGCGTACTTATGTTTTTTAGCGTTGACATATCGTTAAAAGTAGTAGAATTCCTCAAAACTATTGGCAGCTCCGTGCACAGCGTTTGCCAGTGCTGCCCATTTCAAATCTATTTGCCATTAACCAACCTTAAAACTAATATATGTATAACGAGTTACAACCCTATTATTATTGCACTACCTGCACTCGTGGTATTCCCAATGCGATTACCATATTCATGGAACAACGGCACCCTTTTTCAGCCCCAGTTTATTACTTAGTTAGTGGCGTTGTCATAAATGCATAAACATCGGTCCACAATGACAAAAACTTTAATTACATTAATTGCCATGCAAAAGGCCAAACTCCTCGCTCTCACATGGAGCACTCCTGCACCTGGCCTTGAACTCTTGACATTTTGGCCAAAACACTCGCCAAATGCATAAATATAATAATTGCACAAACAAATTGACTCCTGGTGTGGAGTGTGAGACTTTTGAATACAATTTTGTAATATTAAAACAGATGATTGCCTCTCCCCGAAAACTTACGATTCAGGTCCAGTATAACTTTCCGGGTCAGAGCCGGTACAACATGGCCATTGGTCGCCTGGCAGGTGTACATCTGGTAAAAGAAAAAAAAAACACAAAAAATATTTAGTTGATTTATGCATATAATACGATAATTGGCCTGCTATTAATGCAAAGCAATATGCGATAAAATATTGCCTATAATGTTAGAGAATGTCTAGGCGAGAGACAGAGACAGAGAGAGAGAAAGAGAGAATGGATGATAAATCAACAAACAACTGGGAGCTCTGAACATTTAATTTTAATTGCTCGTCGAACACGCACAGCTCAAAAGAAAACCAAACAGAGCACAACCCACTTCAGCCACTCCCCCAAACATCCCCCACCACCCAGCAATCCGACAAATGTTAATCAATTATGTTACGTTCCACAGGCTCGTTGTTGTTGTTGTTGCTGTTGTTGTTGTAGGACTATTAATATCATAAATTCTGCAGCTTGACTTTTTGGTTGTTATTGTTGGTAATGCGATACTTTCTGGCCATATACTATATACGTTTCCAATGCGTACATTTTTATTGAGGCACGAAAATTGTAACGATGTCTAATAAAAATATTTGCATAACTTGGCAGGAAAAATACAAACGAGCTCAATTTTTACTCTCCGCTCGCCAGTCTGTCAAAGTGTCGTTTGTTGTTGGCTAGGAAATTAGGTTATAAATATTGTTTGGGTTAAACAATATATATATATATATATGTATGCATCGCCAGGTGGGGTCGCAGTAGGTCATCGTGTGTGTTGAATGTGTGTTTATTGCTTATGTACAATACATTTTAGTTTGTTGTCTCGTCTTCGTCTGGTTTGTTCCAAGTTTAATTCAAATGCTTTGCTGCCTATTTTTATACCCTTAGCCCATTGAAAATGGGTAAAAAGGTATAATGGTTTTGTGCATATGTATGTAACAGGCAGAAGGAAGCATCTCCGACCCCATAAAGTATATATATTCTTGATCAGCATCAACAGCCGAGTCGATATAGCCAGTTCCGTCTGTCCGTCCGTATATATGAAGAAAGAATATATGAAAGATTAGACTAAATAATGACAATCTGTGAAAATTTTATTGAAATCGGTTGAGAAACACTGGTGATATGGAGTATTGAAATTAAGAAAGTATGCACTATACGTGTATACATACACACACTCACACATACTTGCAAGCACTGACTGTACGCGTTAAGTATAGGGTTCAGGGTATAGTCTAGTCGGGATTTCTCGACTAGAGCCTTCTTACTTGTTTTGTGTTGTTTGTTGATAGCTGTTGATTATGCTTAAATGGAGTTTGAAAATCATTTGTTCACAAGCTAAATGAGCGACTTTTTAGCTAATGTTTTTCAATTTACTTTGTTTTTATTCGACACAGAGTTGATTAACTTTATGTGTGTGGTGGCTAAGCTTTGAATACTTTGAAGTTGTGTTATTTTCAATGGGTTTATGTCATTTGATTTATGGAAGCAGTTGAAGCTGTTCAAAAATGCATCGAGTTGAATAACTTGCGGTTAGTTCAAACCAAACTGATTCTTTACTAGACACTCGGAAAAGGAGTTTTGGAATAATAATTTCTATGTATAAAATGAAAACGTGAAAGCAGCTTTTTCAAGATTGTTCGGTAAAACAACAGCTTAAAATAAATATTTGTTTTTCTACAATTCATACACAATTTTCGGACAGTGTACGGAACATTTGTCATGTGCCTGGGCCGTGTGCATGGGCTTTGCATATTCATTCAAGAACCCATCTTTGTTGTGAACTAATAATTTTGGGCTTTAGCCAGGTTTCAAGTGATTTCTATACCAGCATATTAATACGGTTTTGGTTTTGGTATCACAATACGCTCTCTTTTGGGCGCGAACACAAAGGGCCGTCATTCACAATGGCCTACAATTTGTTCAAGTGGGCAGACCACAGACAGACAGAGACAGAGAGTGAGAGAGAGAATTGTTGGGATTAGCGGTCGTCTAACAATATTGTTCATTACACGAAGCAAAAGTAAAATCGGCTTAGAATCAACTGCCAACTGGCAGCTGGCAACTGAACAATATTCCCCCTACCCCCTACCGCTCCCCAGGAAGTGCAGACGCATTTGTTGCCTCGCGGCTGCATTCAATTCCCAGGCGCTCTGATTTCTATTAGCCATTGTGAAGTGAAGAATCGTAGCTGGTGGCCATCGTCATTAATGGTTTGGGTTTTCTGGTGGCTAAGCGAAATAAATGGTCAGCATTTTGTCTATTGTCTGTGTGTCTGTGTGTGTGTGTGTGTGTGTGTGTGTTTGTGCTGTGTGTGGATGGGTTATATAGAAGCTGCTTCTGTTGTTCGGGTACTCATAAATATAGCTTACGAGATGTTCGTATGTGTCATACGATGCCACTTACCGTTAACAGATCCTTGCGCTGTATGTTCTTGAGGTGGAGAGCATTGCGAACGGAACCGTCGGGCAGCACCTGAAAGGAGTCATCGACAAGGGCATGTTCGCGCCACCAGGAGACACGTGGCGGCGGCACACCCCCGCTGGACAGGCAGGTCAAATTGATGCTATCCCCCTCGAGATAGGGCCCAGCGGTCTGATCCCGCACCGCCGCACCATGATTATCCAGTATGGTTAACTGAGTGGGCGGCACTGCAACGTGGCGAAATGGCGAAAGTGATATAATAAAGAAACAGCGACAGAGAGAGAGAGAGAGAGAGAGAGAGAGGGGGACTTAAGGGTCCTTTGATTTTGGTTTTGCGACTTACCAAGGACTGTCACATTAATGCGCCAATTGCGCGTTGGAGATTTATGGAAATCAACGCGACATTTGTAGAGGCCAGCATCTGTGGTCTGAATGTTCTTGATGCGCAAAGCCGGCGGATTTGTGTCGTAGTAGAAGTGGGCTTTCTTGTTGAAGACATTCTCATCGGCCCAGGGTATTGCCTGATGCAGTGGTCGACCTCTCGCATCGAAGCTGTAAATTAGATGGACAAATTCAATTATATTATTTACATATTTGCATATAACAAATGTCACCAAAGGGCTTTGAAATCGTAATTGAATTCGCTGAGTGGTTTTTATGCTTTTCACTCACATTAACTCTGCATAAATATTTACATACATATTTTAAAACAACTGTTAAATGTCCGACCACAACAATAATTTCATTCATTTGTGGTTTAATATAGACATAACTTTGCGAAAATTAAATCAATTCGAGCGAACTCGGAAACTTAGTTAAAGCTTAAGCCATTTTATCATCATTAATTTGTTGTTCTGCACGTTCAATTTTATCGTAACGATATCCTATCGATAAAAGATTTTGAGTTGTTGCTTAAGAACCCAACATGGTTAAAGCAAGGAGCAAAGAGCAGGAAGGAAAGGAAAGGGAAGTGTCCAAGAACCGACCACAGCTAATGCAAAAACAAACACAGCGGCCAAACAAATTTGCACATTGCACACTTACACACACACACACACTCACGAAGACACACTCTAGCTAACAACAGAAGCAGCAACATAGATAACCTTATATGTATATATGTATGTATATATGTATGTATAACGTAGAGGAAGATGGTGAGATTTAGTGCAAGATACTAAGCCACAAATGGCAGCGGGTGCTAATAACAAAACAAGCGACACTTACAACAACAATCGCTATTCTCACCACAACAACAACAACAACACATGTTACGCTTGCCTTTGTCAGCAGTTTTTTTGGCTGCTTTTTAGCTTTTTCTTGCAGTCGAAAGTGCAAAAAAGAGGTTCCAATCATTGATTCATTCGAATCAATCAAATCAATCAATCAAAGCGAAATTGTGTAGTTTCTTAATAACCAATGTATGAACCAATGTATGACCTAAGATTTAACTAATGTCTAACTGAAAAAGGGTAGTTGAATAAACAATAAATTACAGATCTATTCATCCATTCATCTGTAGCTTTATCATTTTACCTTTAAAGTAAATCTATTTCAAGTTCACTTAATCGTTCAGATGTTTCCATGCATTAAAGATTCATACTTCTTTCTATACCCTGAACCCATTGAAAATGCGTAAAAAGGGTATAATGCTTTTGTGCAAAAGTATGTAACAGGCAGAAGGAAGCATCTCCGACGCCATAAAGTATATATATTCTTAATCAGCGTCAACAACCGAATCGGTATATCCCAGTTGGGAACATAAGCTCGCCTAATCCCTAGGCAGTACAAGTTTGTTTAAAATCTTCGATAACTTTCCCCGTTTCGGATAAAAAAACAAAATCCAAATAGTGTATATTGTTGTTAACAATGCTAGAATGGGTGTCACAATACATTGTTGTTCTATATTCCATCCACTCAGATAGTCCACAATCGTAATCGCTAGCATGAGCAGCATTATAAAGCTGGCATCTATCAGCAGAAACAAATACAGTTTGACAGGTCAGAGTTCGGATTGCGAATGATAATGATTGAGTTCTTGTATACTAAAGACAGGTTATCGAATGTTACGGTACAAAGAGCATAATGTCCGCTGATAAGCTCTTAAATTTTGGTATAAATTCAGCTGCTCGTTGCGTATTTCGTTCAGTGTTGTGATATTAAGGAGCTCATAAAGTACAAAAATAAATATGTTTGTAAAAATCATTTGCACACTTTTATTGGTTAACAAAGCGCTGGCTCTGCGCAAAGAGGATGCGAGGATGCAGAGCCCTGGAAGATTGGGAAACGTTACAATAAAATATGGTAACAGACCCGAAATACACATTGAAATTAAAGACTACTGCAGTTCACACTTGGAGAAAGAACTGGCAGCGATGCGGTAGGTGTAAAGAGATCCTAATCGAAACTTGTAATACATCAATATACCTCTATAATTTTTGTTTAGTGTTGAGCAGAGTGTTGAGCTGGCAAAACTTACAAATAAGTTTGACAACTATATGTTGAGTAATACTGAAATTAAAGACTATTTCAGTAAGTCACTGCAAAACGAAATGGCGTCGATGCGGTAGGTGTAAGGAGATGCTAATCGAAACTTGTAATACATCAATATACCTCTATAATTTTTGTTTAGTGTTGAGCAGAGTGTTGAGCTGGCAAAACTTACAAATAAGTTTGACAACTATATGTTGAGTAATACTGAAATTAAAGACTATTTCAGTAAGTCACTGCAAAACGAAATGGCGTCGATGCGGTAGGTGTAAGGAGATGCTAATCGAAACTTGTAATACATCAATATACCTCTATAATTTTTGTTTAGTGTTGAGCAGAGTGTTGAGCTGGAAAAACTTACAAATAAGTTTGACAACTATATGTTGAGTAATACTGAAATTAAAGACTATTTCAATAAGTCACTGCAAAACGAAATGGCGTCAATGCGGTAGGTGTAAAGAGATGTTAATCGAAACTTGTAATACATCAATATACCTCTATAATTTTTGTTTAGTGTTGAGCAGAGTGTTGAGCTGGCAAAACTTACAAATAAGTTTGACAACTATATGTTGAGTAATACTGAAATGAAAGACTCTTGTAGTAAATCCTTGGAGAAAGAAATGGCGGCTATGCGGTAGGTACTATAAATTGATCCTAATCGAAACAAGGAATACAATATACCTCTTATTTTTTTGTTTAGTGTCGAGCAGAGTGTTGAGCTGGCAAATCTTAGTTCAGCGTTTAGTGTTGAGCTGGCAAAACTTACAAATAAGTTTGACAACTATATGTTGAGTAATACTGAAATTAAAGACTATTTCAGTAAGTCACTGCAAAACGAAATGGCGTCAATGCGGTAGGTGTAAAGAGATGTTAATCGAAACTTGGAATACATCAATATACCTCTTATTTTTGTGTTTAGTGTCGAGCAGAGTGTTGAGCTGTCAAAACTTACAGATAAGTTGGAGAAGTACATGTTGAGTATTTTGAAACCGAGTAGTTGTGCGGAGATTGCAGAATTGACTCATCGCAGTGGCGTCTATCAGATCTTCTTGCCTGGTCACAGTGTCCATCCAATTTGGGTAAGCTGTGATGAGGATACTCAGGGCGGAGGCTGGACAGTTGTTTTGCGACGTATGGATGGCAGTGTTGATTTTTTTCGCTATTGGAAAGACTATAAAGAAGGCTTTGGCAATGTGAAAGGCGAGTTCTTTATCGGTCTGGATATATTGCACGAGATGACCACGCATCAGGACCAGGAGCTGCTCTTTGTCTTGGTGTATAAGAAGGGTGTAACAAGATTCGCAAAATATGATCGATTTGTGATCGGGAATGAAGCGGATTCATATGTTTTGCGTACATTGGGTAAATACTCGGGAGATGCTGGTGACTCCTTTGCTTACCATAAAGGCAAGAAGTTCTCATCACGAGATCACGATAATGATAAGGATCAAAATCGGAATTGTGCTGAGACGTTTACAGGCGGCTGGTGGTACAAAACATGCCACAGAAGGTAATTAAGTTTAAAGAATTTATTATATGGATATTATAATTTTTTACTTTTCAGTAATCTTATGGGCAAATATAATGACAATACCTATGGAAAAGGCATTAACTGGTTTACATTTGCGGGACACAATTCCTCGTTGCAACAAGCAACAATGATGATTAGGCCAGTGAGATGAATCGGAAAGCGTGTGAGTTATATACACAAAGAAATATATAAAAATAAAAATAAAAGATATGTCAAGGTGATGAATAAAAAAACTGATAAGAAAGCGTTCAAAAGTGAAAAAGAAAAAAATCTTTGTATTTACAGTGGAACTTGTCTATAACGAAATTTGGTAAATCGAAGCTTTCTACATAACGAATTCAATTTCCAATATACTACGATCTCCCTATAACTAATTTCATTTAGATTTTTGTTTTCCACAAGTTTTCAAGCATTTCCATTATATAAATTTTCTTAATAACGAAGTCTTTGTTGCGTCACCTTTAAGATTCGCTATACTGAAGTTCGACTGTTTATACTGGGTATTAAGCTTGGACTATCTATCTTGCTTAACGTTCAGTGTACTTAACAAATATTATTATAACAAAAGATTGTATCAAAACAATGACAGATAAATACCATTTATATTTTATTGACTTCATAAGATTTTCTGTGTGATTAATTATAAGTAAAATTTTATTTCAGAAGTTAAAGGGTATTCGAAATTCATTATCAAAGCCACATTTATTAAGTTTTGCTTGCTATAAAGTCATTCTTAAGCTGCTCAGAATCATATATATATCGCTGATGAAATATTGTTAGAAAGTTAGAAAGAAGATTTTAAACAAACTTGTACTGCGTAGGGATTGGGCGAGCTTATGTTCCAAATCTGGAATTTTTAGCTCCTACAGTCTTTGAGAACGACGCGTTCATACATACGGACGGACGGAGAGACGGACAGACGGACATGGCATCAAGAATATATATAGTTTATGGGGTCGGAGATGCTTCCTTCTACCTGTTACAAACTTTTGCAAAAAACCATTATACCATTATCACCCATTTTGAATGGGTTCAGGGTAAACAAGTAAGAAGGCTCTAGTCGAGAAATCCCGACTAGACTATACCCTTAACCCTATAATTTACGCATACAGTCAGTGCTTGCAAGTATGTGTGAGTGTGTGTATGTATACGCGTATAGTGCATACTTTCTAAACTTCAATTCTCCATATCTCCAGTGTTTCTCAACCGATTTCAATACAATTTTCACAGATTGTCTTTATTTAGTCTAATCTTTCAAACTGCATCAAAAAGTTTGCCAAATTCAAGATTTTG
This sequence comes from Scaptomyza reducta, assembly GCA_035044485.1. NCBI lineage: Eukaryota > Metazoa > Arthropoda > Insecta > Diptera > Drosophilidae > Scaptomyza > Scaptomyza reducta. The sequence continues at coordinate 20,924 of JAWNNV010000466.1, forward strand.
TTGTTATCGATTACATGTGTATATCGGAAACGGGAAGAGTTATCGAAAATTTAAAACAAACTTGTACTGCGCGGGCGAGCTTATGTACCAAATCTGGAGTCTCTAGCTCTTATAGTCTCTGAGATCGACGCGTTCATACATACGGACGGACAGACGGACATGGCTATATCGACTCGGCTGTTGATGCTGATCAAGAATATATATACTTTATGGCGTCGGAGATGCTTCCTTCTGCCTGTTACATACTTTTGCACAAAACCATTATACCCTAATTCAGGGTATAAAAACATGAAACGCCGAAACACGCAGGCTAAACGTGAAGCTGGGATTCTATTCTCAAAAGGGGATGGTAAGGTGATGGGGGAGGGCAAATTTGCACATTGCACACTTACACACACACACACACGAACACACACTCTAGCTAACAACAGAAGCAGCAACATAGATAACCTTATATGTATATATGTATGTATAACGTAGAGGGAGATGGTGAGATTTAGTGCAAGATACTAAGCCACAAATGGCAGCGGGTGCTAATAACAAAACAAGCGACACTTACAACAACAATAGATAATCTCACCACAACAACAACACATGTTACGCTTGCCTTTGTCGGCAGCTGCTTTAGGTAGCTTTTGTGGCTGCTTTTTAGCTTTTTCGTGCAGTCGAAAGTGCAAAAAAGAGGTTCCAATCATTGATTCATTCGAATCAATCAAATCAATCAATCAAAGCGAAATTGTGTAGTTTCTTAATAACCAATGTATGAACCAATGTATGACCTAAGATTTAACTAATGTCTAACTGAAAAAGGGTAGTTGAATAAACAATAAATTACAGATCTATTCATCCATTCATCTGTAGCTTTATCATTTTACCTTTAAAGTAAATCTATTTCAAGTTCACTTAATCGTTCAGATGTTTCCATGCATTAAAGATTCATACTTCTTTCTATACCCTGAACCCATTGAAAATGCGTAAAAAGGGTATAATGCTTTTGTGCAAAAGTATGTAACAGGCAGAAGGAAGCATCTCCGACGCCATAAAGTATATATATTCTTAATCAGCGTCAACAACCGAATCGGTATATCCCAGTTGGGAACATAAGCTCGCCTAATCCCTAGGCAGTACAAGTTTGTTTAAAATCTTCGATAACTTTCCCCGTTTCGGATAAAAAAACAAAATCCAAATAGTGTATATTGTTGTTAACAATGCTAAAATGGGTGTCACAATACATTGTTGTTCTATATTCCATCCACTCAGATAGTCCACAATCGTAATCGCTAGCATGAGCAGCATTTTAAAGCTGGCATCTATCAGCAGAGAAAATTACAGTTTGCATGGTGACAAGTGTTGAGCTCTTTTATACCAAAGACGGGTTATCGAAGGTGCCCCAAAGCGATAATGTTACGCTACACATTAAGAGCATAATGTCCGCTGATAAGCTCTTAAATTTTGGTATAAATTCAGCTGCTCGTTGCGTATTTCGTTCAGTGTTGTGATATTAAGGAGCTCATAAAGTACAAAAATAAATATGTTTGTAAAAATCATTTGCACACTTTTATTGGTTACCAAAGCGCTCGCTCAATCCAAAGAGGGTAATGTGACGAACGCTGGAAAGTTAAAATTAACTCTCGAATTTGAAAATACACAGATTGATATGAAAGACTATTGTAGTACATCACTGCAAAACGAAATGGTGGCGATGCGGTACGTATAAAGAGATGCTAATCGAAACTTGGAATAAAACAATATACCTCTTATTTTTTATTTAGTGTTGAGCTGGCAAAACTTACAGATAAGTTTGACAACTATATGTTGAGTAATACTGAAATGAAAGACTATTTCAGTAAGTCACTTGAAAACGAAATGGCGTCGATGCGGTAGGTGTAAAGAGATGCTAATCGAAACTTGGAATACATCAATAAACCATTTATTTTTTCGTTTAGGGTTGAGCTGTCAAAAATAGTAACATATAAGTTGGAGAAGTACATGTTGAGTACTTCGAAATCGAAAGAGTTTCCGAGAAGTTGTGCGGAGGCGGTAGAATTGACTCATCGCAGTGGCGTCTATCAGATCTTCTTGCGTGGTGACAGGGTCCGTCCAATTTGGGTAAGCTGTGATGAGGAAACTAAGGGCGGAGGCTGGGCAGTTGTTTTGCGACGTATGGATGGGAATGTTAATTTCTATCGCGATTGGCAAGACTATAAAGAAGGCTTTGGCAATGTGACAGGCGAGTTCTTTATCGGTCTGGATACATTGCACGATATGACCGTGAATAACGACCAGGAGCTGCTCATTGTCATGAAGAATGCGGAGGGTGGAACAAAATTCGCAAAATATAGTCGATTTGTGATCGGGAATGAAGCGGATTCATATGTTTTGCGTACATTGGGTTACTACTCGGGAGATGCAGTAGACTCCTTTTATTACCATGAAGGCATGAAGTTCTCATCACGAGATCACGATAATGATAAGGATCAAAATCAGAATTGTGCTGAGATGTTTACAGGCGGCTGGTGGTACAACGCATGCCACGAAAGGTAATTAAGTTTAAAGAATCTATTATATGCATATTATAATTTTTTACTTTTCAGTAATCTTATGGGCAAATATAATGACAATACCACTGGAAAAGGCATTATCTGGAGTTCATTTACGGGAAGAAATGCCTCGTTGAAAGAAGTAACAATGATGATTAGGCCAGTGCCATGAATCGGAAAGCGTGTGAGTTATATACACAAAGAAATATATAAAAATAAAAAATAAAAGATATGTCAAGGTGATGAATAAAAAAACTGATAAGAAAGCGTTCAAAAGTGAAAAAGAAACAAAATCTGTGTATTTACAGTGGAACTTGTCTATAACGAAATTTCGTAAATCGAAGCTATCCACAAATTCGTTAATTTCCAATGTTTTTGCTCTAAATATAACGAAATGTCTTATAGCAAATATTTCTCAACTAGAGTTTCTTTCACGATCTTTCACGATCTCCCTATAACGAATTTCATTTAGTTTTTTTTCCTACAAGTTTTTAGGCTTTTCAATTATATACATTTTCCTTATCACGAAGTCTTTATTGCGTCACCTTTAAGATTCGCTATACTGAAGTTCGACTGTTTATATTGATTGCTCATTCATAGGATTTTATTTTTGGCATACTTTATCAGTTCTTAGAGCTGGGTATTAAGCTTGGACTATCTATCTTGCTTAACGTTCAGTGTACTTAACAAATATTATTATAACAATATAGTGTATTAAAACAATTCGGATTTGACAGATAAATACCATTTATATTTAATTGACTTCATAAGATTTTGTGTGTGATTAATTATAAGTAAAATTGTATTTCAGAAGTTAAAGGGTATTCGAAATTCATTATCAAAGCCACATTTATTAAGTTTTGCTTGCTATAAAGTCATTCTTAAGCTGCTCAGAATCATATATATATCGCTGATGAAATATTGTTAGAAAGTTAGAAAGAAGATTTTAAACAAACTTGTACTGCGTAGGGATTGGGCGAGCTTATGTTCCAAATCTGGAATTTTTAGCTCCTACAGTCTTTGAGAACGACGCGTTCATACATACGGACGGACGGAGAGACGGACAGACGGACATGGCATCAAGAATATATATACTTTATGTGGTCGGAGATGCTTCCTTCTGCCTGTTACATACTTTTGCACAAAACCATTATACCCTTTTTAACCATTTTCAATGGGTTAAGGGTATAAAAAATTCAAACGCAACAATCTCCCTAAAAGTAGATTGTCTTATTAAATTTTTCCCTTTTCAATCACAACACAGAGAGAGAGAGAGAGAGAGAGGGAGATAGAGAGAGAGAAAGGAAAGAGAGGGAGAGAAAAAACCAAGAAGTTTTTTTATTGTTATTGCTTTTTTCTTTTCGTTTTTTTTGTTTTTTGGTTTTGTTTATGGCTGTTTCTATGCATTTTGACAAAATACCGCATTAAATGTCAACGCCCCAAAAGTTACAGCCAACAACAACAACAACTCGTAAATAAACCAAAGTGCATTTCAGAACTTTCGATTTTTATTCCGAATTTTTGTTGTTGTACATTTTGAAGTTTTTTAAACATTCAAATAGTTTTTTCTTTATAGTTTCCATCTCTTTTTGCTCTTCACATCATATTATTTTTCATTAGTTTGTCCCTTTATGTGTGTGCGTTTGTTTGTGTGTGTGTATGTGGCACTTAATTTGATGACACTTGTAAATTTTTAATTTGTTTTGTTGTTGTATTTTTTGTTCTTTTTTTGTCTCTTTTGTTACGAATTTTCCTAAAGGGCCTCCCATTGTTCTTGTTGCTGTTGTTTGTTGTTCCCTACGCACCCTACCACCCTCCCTCTCCCTCTCACTCTCCCACCCTTCCGGTAAATGCGCTGAAAACCAAAATAAATTTCGCTGTTTATGTTAATTCATTGGCTTTTTTTTTTTTTTTTATAGTTTGCTTCAATTAATTAATTGATCAATTTAGCGCTGCTTTTTGTTGTTTGTTTGTTTTGGTGTGTGTCTGTGTGTGTGTGTAGTTTTTAAGCCGATTTCATTTTAAATTAAGTTTTTATATTCCACTTTACTTCTCTTCTGTCCCCTGTCCTACCCCGCGCGGCACAGCCAACATTAAAGCAGCTTTAAATAGGCTAAAGCCCATGGCATTAATATATACCACATACAATATCTTATCGTAAAAAAGCAGAAGCAACCAATTAAATGTTTTTTGTTATTGCGTTCGGAAAGTAAAAGTAAAAATCTTCACATCTGAATGGATTTATCAGCTTTAATGCGATTTTCTTCTTTTTATACCCTGAACCCATTGAAAATAAGTAAAAAGAGTATAATGGTTTTGTGCAATGGTATGTAACAGGCAGAAGGAAGCATCTCCGACCCCATAAAGTATATATATTCTTGATCAGCATCAACAGCCGAGTGGATATAGCCATGTACGTCTGTCCGTTCGTTCGACTCAGGGACTATAAGAGCTAGAGACTCCCGATTTGGAACATCAACTCGCCTAATCCCTGGGCAGTACAAGTTTGTTTCAAAATTTCGATAACTCTTTCCGTTTCCGATATACACATGTGATCGATAGCAACAAAATCTTGAATTTGGAAAACTTTGCAGTTTGAAAGATGAGACTATATAATGATGATCTGCGAAAATTTTATTAAAATCGGTTTTGAAACACTGGAGATATGGAGTATTGAAGTTAAGAAAGTATGCACTATACCCGTACACACACACACTCACACATACTTGCAAGCGCAACTGTGCGCGTTGGGTTCAGGGTACAGTCTAGTCGGGTTTTCTCGACTAGAGTCTCCTTACTTGTTTTTGTGAACTGTGCAAGTTTTTGGCATTAACAGGTGTTTTTTAATTCGATTCAATTAAATGTATTTATGTGCTTAAAGGTTTTATATAGTGGGATAAAACTCACTTTAACATATAAAGTGTTAAGTCCCAGAAACATTATATGAAACTCAGTTTTCATAGCCTATGACTTTATGATTGGGGTTAGAAATGTTCTTAAAGCTCTAGCTTTCGATTGAGACTTCAATACATAACTTCCACTTTTCTGTCATATATATTATATATGTATATAGAGAGAGGTCGTTCAGTGACCTGTCCAGAGCTCACTTAACCTCTGCAGTCAAGTCGGATTATTTATGATCGACTGATATGAAAGCATTTCCCACTCGATTATCGCACATCTTGAATATATCAGAAAAAGCTTATGCATATCAGCTACTTTTCCCTCTCTCTCTCTCTCACGCTCTCTCTCTCTCTCTCTCTATCTCTCTATCTCTTCGCCCTCATATGTGGCTGGTGATTTATCACCGGCTACAACTTTAAATGCAACCCAGACTCCCAAAAAAAACAAAAACAACACAAAAATATATAAAGCTTAAGTCCTAAAGTGACTGCAATGTGTGGCAGAACAATATAAAAAGGAAAGGAGTACGAGAATAAGTGCCACATGATGGATGGTTATTTGTTAATGGATATAAAGATAATTAAATTAGGTTCAAATACAGTAGACTCAAATCCAAACATTGCCCACAAAATGGGCCACAAACAGAGAGAGATAGAGAGTGAGAGAGTAGAGATGGAGAACATATAAGTAGATTTCTTAGAGCTTAAGGTCACTGATTGTGGTAGGGAGAGAGAGAGGAGGAGGTTGTTTATATACCTGAGAGCGATTGGGGAACAAAACTTTTACCTTCTCCCGTGTAATTAATCTTGTCGAGCTTCTCTCTCTCGCTCTGCTGGCATATGGAAATCACAAATTCAATGTTCTCGCGACGTAAAATTTATGAAGTGTAGAAAAAAGCGAATTAAAATTGATGGAAAACAATAAAAACAAGAAAAAGAATACAAAAATGCGGGCACGCGGCAAATGGAGAAAAAAAAACGCTTTATTTGGTAGCACTTCAGTTTTTGTGGGGGATTAGGGTAAGGGAGAGAGGTGTGATGTTGTGGGGGTGGGGGGAGTCGGAGGCCATAAAGTTTATGGAGTCGGTGGCCATAAAATGCGGCACTCGGTAAACTGTAATTGCAGTCACCGCAGTGAGTTCATATACATATATATATATATATACATATATATTGTAAAAATCAATCGAACCACATGAATGAACATTTCAACTTTGACACTTTGACTGGCCCATAATCGATTTGTGTGTGGGTGTGTGTGTGCAGCGAGAGAGAGAGAGAGAGAGAGAGAGCGCGAGAGTGAGAGAGCGAGATAGAGTATGTAAAATCAATTTCTGGTCTAGTGAACAACAACAAGTTGCTCTCCGTATCCTCTTCAAGCAAACAAGGCTCAAGATAAAGCCATTTTCTTCTTCGATTCTTTTGTGACAACATTCAAATTGACAAGTCGACATACAAGTATGTATGTGTGTGTGTGTGTATGTTATGTATGCATGTATTTAGGACATACAGTTTGCCTGCCAACATTTTTGGCATAACGCTTTACATATTTGTGATTGCTTTGCTTGTTCAAAATCATTTGGAAAATGAAGTCTGCGCACCTGCTTACCCCCAGCCCTAACCTGCAATCATACAATCCCGCACAACAACAACCCAACAGATTGCACGTACTCTCTGTGTGTGTATTATAGACGAAAGTATGTGTGTGTTTGTGTGTGTGTGTATTTATATCATCAAATTCAACATAAATGCCTAACGTTAATAGAATTTATAATGAGCGCACCTACACTAGACTCCACTTCTCTCTCTCTCTCTCTCTCTCTCTCTCTCTCACTCTCTCTCTCACTGTCTGTGTGTGTGTGTGTTGACGCTTTTCATAATTGGCTAAAAAAAAAAGATTCATATTTTTTGTTTGCTATCAATTTCATCTTCTTCGTTGTCGTATTATAAAAATGAATATATATATATATATATATATATTTTAAGCCAATTTATTCAGTTAACTTTGTTGTTGGGTTTTATTTTAACGATAGATTAGACCGCCTGTTAATAAAATTATTGCTAAAAGCATTTCATGGACTCTTAAGTACGGCAAAAGATTTTGTATTTTGTATTTTTTATTTTGTATTTTGTACTTCATAGCTATGTATTATAACCATAACTATACGATTTAATACTTACGTATAGATTGGCTTGACGTTGCCCTGGCGATACCAGATGACGAGCTGCACCTTATCGGCGATCATTGTGCCAGGCATAAGATCGCAAGGCAACGCGACCTCAGAGCCGACAGCTGTGAGCACCTCCGATAAGGGACCTGCAATTAAATAAGTAATTTATTTATTATTTAATTTGGTTCAAATGTTAATGCTGTCATTTTTAATCATTGTATAAATTTGTTATATTTAATTGAAACATGTGAACTTTGACATTGTGATTGTGATTGTTGTTTCGTTGTCTTTGTGTTGCTTTCAGGCGCGCTTTTGTGTGTATATATATATATATAGCTATAACTATAGATTGTCTGACAGCTTGATCGCTTTTTGTTGATAAGTCTGGCGCTGAAAGGGTAAACGCAAGCGCGCCCGAACTGCGCCCAACAACACTGACAGAAAAATGTGCTAAGAAACAAAGAGATTATTATATATTTCAGATTCGTGAAGAACTCGCTGTCAATACGTTTTGGGAAAAGGTAAAAACGATTATTTTTGATATAGATATCAAGGTTTTAAGATGATATCGGAAACGATATAAAATTATTCCTAAAAATCAAACTTGCAGTCATCAAGTTCATGACTTAAGAATAAGGTAGAGTTTTAAGTTTTTAGGAGAAGAGCAATCGTGCTCAAAACATTTCTAAACTTGTGTTTTATTACAGCTTTCAAATGTTTTCAATACTTTCACGATTTTGTCAAGTGTAGATATGAAGTCGTCATCGTTGTCATTATCATGATCATCATCACGAACGATCATCATCATCAACGAACTTCCATATTACACAACGTGGGGGCAGGCAGTGTCAATGCACAGCGAGTGTGGCGCCTCGAAACTCAACTCAATTCAAAAACGCCGTTTGGCTCGCGACGTGTTGTCGACATCGATGACTTCTTCTTCTTCTTCTAGCTCATTCGCCCCATCGTTCATCGTTCATCGTGCGTGCCGCCCCGCTGTGGAGCTGCATGAGACGCGGCTGGCGGGCGGGCAATTAATTATTGTTGTGACTCTTCTTTTGTGGAACTTGTGTGTGTGTGTGTGTGTGTGGGGGGGGGGGGGGGGTGCTCTTAACTGGGTGTAGCTTCGACCGATTTTGGTCAATTGTAGCCGATATTATTTTGTTGATTGTTTTTTTTTCTTTTTCCCTGCTGATTGGTAACATTTCAAAGCATTTGTAATTATACAAATTATATTCTCCATATATGCCAACAATGGGCAATGGGCAATGAGAAATGGGCGTGTGCTGTACGTGCCTATATGTCCCCACACCCTTGAACCCCCAACACCCCTTCACTTTGGCTTATCGTACAATTTTTGGTTGTATAAACAGTTCGGTTTTTTTTTGTTTGCATTGCTTTTGAGCTTTTCAAAATATTAGTAAACATTTTTATATATATCTTTAACTATCTATTAAGTGGATTATGAGTTTAGCTTTTTAATTAATTTAATGCATTTTTATATCCACTTAATTAGCGTTGTAAACTTTTGCATCCAAACCCATCTAAACAGCTAACCCACTCTCATTGCCATGGCCCGATTAATTGTTGTAATAAGCGCCGAACGTTACAAGCTTTGCATATGGAATTCATTTGCTCGTGGATAGGAAAAAGGATGGGGGGAACGGGTGGCAATTATTATTAGCTAATGAATATGCGTGCCGGGAATGGAATGTGTTGTGGCATAAATTGTTGTGGTTACTCTACGAACTACGAACTATATCAACAAATAATAATATGATGAATGTTTGTCTTTCAAAATTGAATAGAAAGGGAATACGAAATAAGGAAAATACTTTACAAGCATCTAAAAGGATTGTTTTAAGACAGAAAATCCTTTTTGAATCGACCCAAAAATATGTATGTAGACCTGAAATTTTGAAGCCACAAATAAATAAAACAACTTCGTTGATTAAGTTATAAAATATATAGTGAAAACGTTTATTAATCGGACATAATTGCTAAGTTCTTAGATTAAAAACACTTCGCCGGTTCAGTTACCTCACTCTTACATATTTTAGTGATGAGTTTATACTACGATATTTTATCGATTATTGTAACTTAATATTAGATCTTATAGATAGTTATCGGCTAGAGCTGCCAATCCTACATGTATACACTACTATCAACGCTCAATCCGAATCTGTCGAATTGATTGGATATAAATCGTAAACATCTTCCTGTTTCTAACCATCTGTTTCACATTCATTCAATGCCAACAAATTGGGGGCAAACATTGCGTAGAACATGAGAAATGGGCATGGCCATTAGTTATAGCCGGATAGATGAATGAGAAACGCAAAGCAAAGAGATGTGTCAAATCAGTGTAACAAATCGCAGAGGCTTCCATTACACCCTGCCCCTACAACCAACACTCACTTAGCCCAATGAACGAACCAATCAGCTGTTTGGTGGTGGAGGCGCCAAAAATATGACCACATTTTTTTTGGGTATTGAACGAATGATTTAATTCATTGAGGGCATCGAATGCAATTTGTTCTGGCTTCGAATAACGAGCAAATTGAGGTCAACAGATCAAAGCGATAAAATTTGTGTGCCCGAATGAGTCGGTTGTCGTCCATCTACAAATATGATGAGAGGGTGTTCGATTGCTAATTGCTAATTCATGGGCCTAACAAATGTTCCAGCACACACTTTGAAAACAAGGAAAACGAAACAAATGATTTGGCAACTTGTCGTTTGAACATTCTTGTACGATCGAATTTGAAACGGAAATGAGATGAGAACCGCTTCCGAGAAAGATTTATTGTTGCACGCTACGGATTGGACGCAATGATTGAATGACTGAATGAACGAATAAACGAATGAATGAGTGTGTGTCATTCGTTTGAGTGCATTTCAATGTTGTCAATAGCATAACATCATAATAGCTGATCTACTTTGATCTGTTTCTTGTTCTGCTCGCTTTTGTTTTATTTATTAGCCAGCAATATTTTGACAAATTTGTGTGTGCCACCCACTCGAACCCCCGGCGCTCCAACACAGTCTCTTGCTGACGGACACTTTGTTGCTAATGGTGCATGCAACACAATATGTTCTCCCTGCATGATGTATTCTATAATTAAGCGAGGCGAAACAAGTCTTCCGGGGCTGTGGCCCCGATGTTTGTCGCCTCATAATTGTGCCACTTAATGTGGGCGTCAACAACGTTCTCGTCTCTTTCCGAACACGTTGAGGGCTATAACACTTTGAATACATATTCTATATACTCAATTTATGAACTCGGAAACAAGCAATATGCTTGTCAATTGCAGCAAATTCTTCGAATCGAATGACAGAACATGTCGTTCATTGAGTGCAATGTAAAGTTTTCATTCAAGAACTTTGTTGAAAACATTTCAAGCTTTCAACTTATCGCACAAGCACCCATTGCCCATTGCGCAATAATCAATATCCCCTCTCGTTTGCTGTTGATCTCTGGTCATCGATTTGTTTAGCTCATTTACAGCGCGCTTGGCAAAACAATCAAATGGGGGCTAAGTGCTTGGCAATTATTTAGTCAATCAGTCATTCAGTCAGCCTGCATTTCCCCATCTCTCTCCCCATTTTTTCCGGTGTTTTTTCAGCTACGCGGTGTTAACGAACATTTATTTATTTGTTTATGTTGGCCTGCAGCTCGAAATGGAAATGAAAATATTTTGACAATCGGTTCGCATGTGGCGAGCTATGCTTTAAACTTTTTGTAATACAGCAACAACGAGGCAATTATTTAGATCATTTGTTTGTTTAACGCCCCAAGGGGGCCCTAGGCGGGGGCAGTATGTGAAAGTAGATTAGCCTCAGGAGAGAACGAGAGCAGGAGAGGAATACAGCTTTTCGTCGCATTCATAAATAAGCAAACAAGAACTTGGCGCCTCTCGCGTTAAAACAAAACAACCAGCGATCTAAACAGATTAGCAAATAAATCAAATAGAAATGTTTATGTTTTTTAATAGAGGCATGCAAGTGGAATACGTGAAACGGAAATATTTATATGAAAGTGGAACTAGTGATTGGAATTTTTTTTGAGTGCAAACCAAAGAGCAGGCCATAAATATGGGCCTTTTAAAATATTATAAGAAATATAGCTGGGTTCTGAATGAACTATATATAATCACATAAAAAACTATCAGCCTTAACTATGACATTTAGATTGCCTTTTGGTAAAGCTTTTTGTGTTCAGAGACAGATTCCACCTAAATGTTTTCCAATGAATAACAAGTAAGAAGGCTCTAGCCGAGAAATCCCGACTAGACTATACCCTGAACTATACTTTACGCGTACAGTCAGTGCTTGCAAGTATGTGTGTATGTACGTGTATTGCATACTTTCTAACCTTCAATGCTCTAAAGCTCCGATGTTTGTCAACCGATTTCAATAAAAATTTCACAGATTGTCATTATTTCGTCTAGTGATTCAAACTGCATCGTAAAGTTTTCCAAATTCAAGGTTTTGTTGTTATCGATCACATGTGTATATCGGCAACGGGAAGAGTTATCGAAAATTTAAAACAAACTTTTACTGCTTAGGGATTAGGTGAGCTTATGTTAGCTCTTTAGTCTCTGAGATCGACGCATTCATACACACAGACAGAAGGACAGACGGACATGGCTATATCGACTCGGCTGTTGATGCTGATCAAGAATATATATACTTTATGGGGTCGGAGATGCTTCCTTCTGCCTGTTACATACTTTTGCACAAAACCATTATACCCTTTTTTCCCATTTTTAATGGGTTCAGGGAATAAAAATCATAAACTAACATAAGTAATGTTTCCTTTTGGATCCACTTATAAAAATTCTATAATGAAATGTTAACAAACACTTGGAAATCAGTAAATTACACTTGATTATTGCATTATATATATAAAGTCAATAGAATATTTCATTATTTGTTGCCCTTAAACGTATAGAAACCTTTTAGTCACATGTCAGCAGCACCTCAACGGCAACAAATCAACTTGAATGACAATCGCTGGCGACAAATTGGCAATGACTCAAGCTCAAAAGCTATCAACCCCCACCACCCCCCAAGCTCCTATTGTGCTCAATAGGCGCCACTTGACAATGGCAACAGCAACAACAACAACTGCAACAACAGCAACTACAAAATGACAGCCAGCAACGATTGTATCGTTAAATGTGTCTTTGATTTTTTTTCTCTCTTTTATTTCTATATTTTTTTTTTTAACTCAACAACAAAGTAGCAAAAATGCTCAACTGCCTCTTCGGTCCTTCTAGCTCTCCCTCTATCTCTCTCTCTCTCGCTCTCTCTCTCTCTCTCTCTCTCTCTCTCTCTCTATTTGTGCACGTGACCAATGACAATGTACGCTTCAAGTTGTTGGCCATTTATGACCCGCCGGACGGCTCTCGACTTTTATTTTCTTTTGCTTTTTTTTTGTATTTTATTATATTTTTTTTTTGCCGTTTATTTGACTTGGCCATCTAGTATTCCCTCCCCGCTCTCCACTCTCTGAACGCCACAATGTGAAGAAGTTTACTCGTTGTCGTCGATTTGAGCTTTAATATTTCCTGCAGGCACATTTGTCGACTTTTTAGGGTCTAGCCCAACAACAACAACAACAACAACATCAAAGCGTTAAAGGCGGAAGTTCAAATTGCTTGCTCCCTCCACCTCCCCCTTGCCGCACTCATAACACAATTCCAATTGCTTATGGCCAAATGGCGCTTTAGTGACAATCTCACCTAAATTAACTTCAAAATTAGCCAAGTACTCTGTGAGATTTTCTTTTTGGGCCTTTCAATAAAGTTACTTTTGTTATAGGAAGTTATAAAATATGCAATATATTGTACGAACATATAAATGCATGCACATTGTATGTGTGTGTGTGTGTGTGGAAGGCATTTTGGCCATTTTATTGAATTGTCATTTCAATTGGAAACTAATGAAAGTTTTTTACAAATATTGAGTCAAAGGTTAAATTCTGGTTGGGTTCCAACTCAATTAGTTCAGCTGCATTTTGTAAAGAATATTTTTAAAATGAAGGAAACAAGTATGTTGTTGTGTGTGTCATGTCACTGCCACATTATTCATATTTTAAACTAGGGTGCATGATAATACTATGCGTGCACTGCGAGAAACTTTGTATCAGAAAACTTTTGTTACTTAATCAAATATAAATTGATGTATTCAAAAAATACAAAATTTTGTCTTATGTAAGTTTTCGTTTATCTTTAGAAGTTTATTATTATCATTAAGAAAGTTTTGTTCAGTGTATAGTCGTATGTAATTTATGTGTATATACATTTTTTATTTATAACAAGCTAATCTATGTTCAAAAATCTTTTGTGTGTGCGCAGCTCGCAAAGCAAAACTAATTTTATGATGGATTACCTGCGTGTAACAACCCCTCCAACGTCCCCTCCCCACCACCCCCCATGCAGGTGAATATCAATTCAAAAGCATTAAATTGATACTAACAGTTGGTCGGTCGCCAGAGGTTCGTTTCACTTATCGCCTCCGCTACGCTGTCTGTCCATCAAATTCAGCGCAGCGTGAGGCTCGCCACGCTTATCACACACACACACACACACACACTAGCATACTTGAGAGCGAGGCAGCAGCTCCTTTTGCGCTAATAGAAACCTCAAACTGCATTTGCTCCATTGTTGACATTTGTAAAATGCAAACAGAACACGCAAAGGCGATAGATACGCACGGAAATGGACATGGCGGATATGGTGAATGAGACCCGGCTAGAGGCATCACTCAAAGTGATTCGATCGACATCGAAACACATGTAAGAAGGCTCTAGCCGAGAAATCCCGACTAGACTATACCCTGAACCCTATACTTTACGCATACAGTCAGTGATTGCAAGTATGTGTGAGTGTGTATATATGTATACGCGTATAGTGCATACTTTCTTAATTTCAATGCTCCATATCTCCGGTGTTACTCAACCGATTTAATTCAAATTTTAACAGATTGTCATTATTTAGTCTAATATTTCAAACTGCATCAAAAAGTTTTCCAAATTCAAGATTTTCTTGTTATCGATCACATGTGTATATCGCAAACGGGAAGAGTTATCGAAAATTTTGAAACAAACTGGTACTACCTAGGGATTAGGCGAGCTTATGTACCAAATGTTGATGCTGATCAAGAATATATATACTTTATGGGGTCGGAGATGCTTCCTTCTGCCTGTTACATACTTTTGCACAAAACCATTATACCCTTTTTGCCCATTTTCAATGGGTTCAGGGTATAGAAAGAACGAACGAACTATAGATAGATAGTTAGATAGTTGGATGGATGGATAGATAAGTAAGTTAAGCCGATGTTCGGGGCGGGTTCCATAGAAGTTCTTTAAAGAGTTCTCGCTTTCGGTGGGAGCTTCAATTAGTTCAATTTTATTGCCACCAAAATGGGCAGGGTTATGTGTGTGTGTGTGTGTGGCAAAACGACTTGTTTTCCCATTTGGAGGCACAATTTGCTCGTTGCTTTTTACTTTTTACGATATTGACACTAGAAATCGTGACTTTTTCATTATGAACGGGATTTACACGTGTTTATGGCTGCTCATAATGGTTGTGTGTGTGGGTGAGAATTTCAGGAAACTTCACACACGCATTATGTTTGGTTTGTTGTAAGTACTCGACGCCCAGTTGAGTTGAGTTTGATTCACTTTAGTGCACTTTCTGTATAACTTCGGCTAAGTAAGACACAAATTTATGTTATTGTTGCTCGAACAAAGTCTTTTCAGGTAGGAGGTACAGCACAGAAAGCCATGCCTCCCCCCAGACCAGACCAGACAGCCCATTAACATCTAGTGTTGAAGTGGAAAAGGAAGTCTTGGACTGTTTCTCTGCTTCTCGCTTTTTCGCTGAGTGTTTCTGTCTAGTCAGCTATTGTTGGTTAAAAGCAGTTGGCAAATCCAAGTTTGCTTTCTAGTTTACAATATATGACACCTTTTGACAAATTGTTGCAATAAAATGTGCAAGTGCTGTGTTGTGTTGCCCTCGTCTAAACTTTGTTAGCTTCTGACATCCTTCAATGCCTTACACAGCAAGAAATTTGCAGCTTTTCAGATAATTATTGGTAAGTTAGGTTTGAAATTGAAGATTAAAATTGAGAAATAAAGAGAGAACACTTTTAAAAAATGTTTTTTGCTTGCTCTTCATTTATTCGTGTTGCAAAGCGATTTAAAATTGTTAAGTGGAAGACTTTAAGCTTCAAATGAATATTTACAAAATATCTAATAAAGTTTCAATTAGATAAAGTTACAAAAATAATGTAAAATAAATAAAAATAATCATACGAAATGGAATCCTCAATCTTTTAGAGTGTATGTCAAATAAAATAGGTATGTCTTTATCTGTTTTCAAGGTATGTACGTATGTAACTCCTATATGAGGGTGCTGCTAGTCTAATCGTTGGGTAACATGAAATTCATGCCGCATCAAATTAGCTCCTCTAGCCATGTTACAAGACAAAGAGAAAGAGGGAGAGAAAGAGAGAGACACAGAGAGAGAGAGTAGCATGCACAATTTGAGACCGAAAAGAAGATATTATGTAAAATAATATATAATTTTGATAGCACCCAATTTGAGCCTGTCATAACAAATGTGCTAAAACAAGTCCTGAATACGTATAACCAAACCAACCAGCCAACAACAGTATCTACACCCCCGCTCCCCTACACCTTACACGCAACAAAAAAACTCGCTCACAACAATATCAAAAGCGGTGTACGTGTACCGTACCGACCGACCGACCGACCGAGCCAAAATCGATATATGTAAAAAATGTTTGCATGACTTTAGGAAATTTAGCAAAAGTTTTGTATGTTTTTTTTTTATCTTCTCTCTCTCTCTCTCTCTCTCTGTTGTTATACCCTGAACCCATTGAAAATGGGTAAAAAGGGTATAATGGTTTTGTGCGAAAGTATGTAACAGGCAGAAGGAAGCATCTCCGACCCCATAAACTATACATATTCTTGATCAGCGTCAACAGCCGAGTCGATAAAGTTTCGATAACTTTTCCGGTTTTCGATATACACATGTTATCGATAACAAAAAAATTGAATCGGGAACTTTTTGATGCAGTTTGAAAGATTAGACTAAATAATGACAATCAGTGAAAACTTTATTGAAATCGGTTGAGAAACATCGGAGATAGGGAATATTGAAGTTAAGTAAAGTATGCACTATACGCGTACACACACACACACATACACATACTACATATATGGGTCAGGATATCGTCTAGTCGGGATTTCTCGACTAGAGCCTTCTTACTTGTTTTTGTGTTGTTGTTGTGGGTTGTGTATCCTGTTCGTTTTGGGGCCTACTCAAATAAAGTTTCATTGATATGAAAAATATCTTTTAAATGCCATAAAGCAGCTGTGCGAGAAGGGGGTGGGACCGGAGACGGGCGGCCTTCTGTGAAGAGCGGCAAAAACAACACTCATAAAATTAATATGATATAATAAAGAAAAATTTGCAAGCTGCCAAAACCATAACGATTGATTCTGAATTATAGCTTCGAGCGGCAAACGAAATGTGGTGAGAAGTGGGGCGGGGCGGAGAAGTGGTTGCTACTGGTTCAAAGGCCACTTTTGCCGCAGCAATATTGTGCTGTTGTTGTTGTTGCTGTTAGCTAAGCGAAAACCGATTCGAATAAATAACACGGGGACAACAAAACATAAAACCAAATATGTTGCGCTATCGACTCCAAAAAAAAACAAAACTAACGGAGAGAGGAAGAAGAGAGATGGTTTTTGGTTGCAAACGTGGCCGCAAGGAATTTTCTTCTTTTTTTTTTTTTTTGTCTTCTGTGGAAGGGATTAGTGTGGCAGCAGGCTGGAACGGGCAACGTGAGGGGCTGGTTGGGGTTGGGAGGGCTGGTGGGTTCCGGGTGTGTGTGTGTGTCAAATTAATCACAGCATTGTTGAGCGCTTTTCCAAATAATAAATACTTCAACGCAGCTATAAAATAAATTACTCAAAATCATTTCATTTCACTATCGCAATAGAACAGCCACAAAAAATTCGCTGGAGAATGAGTAAGTTCGTCACAGTTGTGTGTGTGTGCGTGCGTGTGCGTGTGCGTGTGTGTGTGTGTGTGTGTGTTTGGACAGTTTTTTGAACATTTGGTTTCAGTATTCAGTATATTCCCCCGTCGAATGCGTTTTGTTGTTGTCATGCGTTTTGTGTGTCAACTTCAAATGAAAACTGAAACTCAAATGTCTGGGGAATTTGTAGATCATTAATAATGTCGCACAATAAAAACAGCAACTACAACAACAAAACGCATTGGTGCCACTTAGGAGCCCATCATGAATGGGGCGTACGAGCAAAGCGTGCAGCAGCAGCAGCAGTTGTCAGCGGGAAATACTATTTTACTATTAAGTTTAGGGAGCGAGAGAACGAGAAAAAAAAAAAAACAAAAATTTGACGATAATAAAAATGCCTGGGTGAACCTCAAGCGTTGCGTCTCATCGCATCCCATCTCATCCCATCACATCTCAACTGGAATGGCAACGAATTAATCACAGCTGGCAGGGAATGAATGAAGAATGCTGCTACAAGAAGACACCTTTTATTTAGTTTGACGCAAATAGCAAAAGATCAGCTGTTGTTTGTCGATTGCACTTGTGGGCAGCGAGGAGCGAAGGAGCGAAGATTTCCAGATTTAAGTTGGGTAACATGACAAAAACTAATCATTAATCAGTTTTAGTAACTAAGTTAAAGCAGAGCGATTAATAGCATTAAATATTTAATAGATTAAGAAAGTTTTTTGAAGCCCTCAAACATTTTTATTCCTCAAATATCATCGATTAATGCTATGGCACTTTAACTTTATCATCTTTATCGAATACCCGCTAAAAATCTCAAACCTTTTTGTTGTTTCCCATCTGTCTCTGTCACTTTGAAACGTCTCTCAATCGAGCAATTTTATTAACTCACGAGTTTTGATATGCTCGTCGGCATTTGTTGCGTATTTTTAGGTTTTCTATTTTGTTTTCTTTTTTTAAGCCCTGCGATTTATGTGGAATTGAAACTAAATTCATGTGCATACATTTATGCTTTGGGTTTTTCATTTCACTTTTCTCGTTAAATCCCCGACGGTTTTGCCGCCTCCACCCACTCCTAATCCTCCTGCTCCTCCTCCTCCTCCTCCTCACTCCACGCTTACAAACTGGCACAGCAATTTTCCATTTTCGTATTCAGTTTTTTTTCGGTTATATTCTGCTATTATTATTTTTTCTCATTCGCGTTGCATTTCGGTTTTGCCTTTGTGTTCTTGATGATTTTTTTTTGGTGGAGAATTTTTTTTTTTTGTTTTGTATCTTGGTGTTGTTTTGGCCACTTCCGCCCCGAAGTTTTGGCTTTGTTTTTGTTTGGTGGCACGCTTTTTTTTTCATTTCAAAACGCTGCACTTGGGAATAGAAACAGTAATGGAAAGGGTGGAGGGGCCGGTGGAGCCATAAAATATGTGTGCATCTTTAGCGTTTGTTTGCGTTTAATTTGCAGCGAGAGAAATGTCAAAAAAGCAACACAAAATCGAGTAAACAAACTATAAAAAAAAAAAAAAACTAAAACACACACACAAAACAGATTATGGCGACTTATAAACATAAACGAAAACGAACAGAAAAAGTGAGAAAAAAAAAGGAAACGCATCTAACATAATATGCAAATTGACTATATAGTTAGGTGATGAAGAGCATATATTAAAGTCGAGCGACTTTAAATGCTGTTAACTCAATTAACAAAATGCCTGCCTTTTTTTGGACAAACTTTTGATAGTTTTAAGTTCCGCCCGAGTTGAATATATATATATTTCCAAACATTATAGTATCTTTTTTGAATATTCATGAATATTCATTTCATGCGCCGACAAACAAAAACACTTGATGAAGTCATAAATTTACCGACTCTGGCTTTTTTAAATATGCATGAAAATTAAATTCGCTCTTTTGACTGCACACACACAATTTAAATATTAAATATTTATATGTCAAGACGTCACTTTAATGTTGAAAGTTGATGTCTCTTGTGCTTTAATATCAACTTTGTTGTGGGGGACGTAGGAGGGGGAGAATAGGAAATGTTGGGTGTCAAAATTTGTGTGTGTTTGAATAAGTTGTTAACATCAAACACACACACACACACATTGGAGTAGAAGGTTTTTGTGACAAGATTGATGAATAGATAATGCGACGGATAAATCTCCATTACGCAGCAAATATCCTTCCATTGAGGGTTAATTTTCGAAGACAATCATTCGTGTTTTTTTTTTTTTTCTATTTGGCCGTGTCATTGTCATCCTTAGCAAGGTGATTTGTTGAAACGCCCAAGAACCATCGATAAGCTGCCAAACCTACTCCTACTTCATTTGTCAAGGTAGTCAATAAGACACACACACACACACATACACAGAGAAAGAGAGAGAGAGAGAGAGAGAGAGACATGTGACGTTTTGATTGAGCATAGGAAAGAAGCCATAAAAATAGTCTTCCGTTTGATTGGCATCAATGATGGCATTTTAACCAAATCACCAAACTCATTTATGCCAGATACTTTGTCCTTAAGCCCAAGTCATAAACTTGCCGAAAAGGTGATTGTTAGCCATAGTTAACAGTTAACCAAGCTTAAGTTAAAGTTAAAGTTTAAGGAGAGGAAAACTTAATCAAATGAACTCATCTTCACAAATTGCTAAACAAATGCAACTAATTATTAATAAAGCTTAAGTTAAAGTTTAAGTTTAAGGAGAGGAAAACTTAATCAAATGAACTCATCTTCACAAATTGCTAAACAAATGCAACTAATTATTAATAAAGCTAGTTAAATACACAAACAAATTTGAATGTACTACGTGCTCAAATAAACAGAAATCATGTTATTGAACCTGAATGGAATTCTTAATAAAATCACTTAAACATGAGAAAGTGCCAAAGGCGAAATTGTTATTACGCTTGAATAGAATACACACACAAACATATAAATATATATATGTATATCGATTTCTTTAAGTAAGCAAAACAGACAATTTGTTTTTTTCCATATGCGATGTGTGTGCATAGATAGAAAGAGAGAGTTGAAAATAGTGAAGGATAAAGGCATAGTAAAAGCATTTGAAGAAGAAGCAACAGACATCAAAGGAAGACACACACACACACACTCACACACACACACACTCACACACACACACACTCACACACACACGTAAGTAGAGCGAAAATCGCTTATGCAGGAAGCACTTTTCTTTGGGCCCGTGCTGAGATTTTTCAAGGAACAGCCGCAGCAGCAGCAGTACCGAATGCAGCATGGATATAAACCAAGTGCCGAGAGAGCTCTCGCTTATCCTTCTACTTCTACTTCTTTGCCTAACTGTGTGTGGTTTTTGTGTCTGTGTTTGTGTGAACGTGATTTCAGCATAATTCCGTATATCAGCGCATAAATGGAGCATGCCAGTGACACACACACATGATCACAGTCACGGCCACATGCCGCCAGGAGCCAAAAAAAAAAAGAAAAGAAAAACGACAAAGGACCAAACTGCACTTTTCCAGTTTATTGCTGGCTCAGCTCAGCGGCCTCAGTTTCCTTACGTTGTCCTCACTTGCTCAGTTGCTCAGTTATCAGCTGAAAGGCGGGTCAAGTACATTAAAAACGAATGCCAAAATTTGTGTGTAAAGTCCTTAAAATGCCCTTAAGTCGAAACATCTGACTATGTTTGAGGGCAGCTTTAGATATTGTCATTATTTGGGTCAAGAATCATGATCTCAACTGCTTAGGAATTTATTTATATCTGCAGCTAAACTTTAAACAACTTTTGCGTGTTTCAAAAACATGTTTATGGTTTGAACTTGTCGAATTGTACCACATTTAAACTAAGTAGTTGGAATTTAGATTAAACTGGGTAGACATTAGCAGAACTTTTTTGCAAAAACTTTACAAAACTTTGCGTCGAACCATATGAAAACTTGTCCCAAAAACACTCTTGTTCAGAAAAAGATCCAAACTTTCCAGAAACATATTATTCTTGACCGATATCCTATCAATGAAGTTAATTTGTGTTGCGGCAAATGTGGTTAAACGGTTTCAAACGGTTAAGGTTAACCAACAAATTTATGTCATTTCAAAGTTTTTCGATAGAAAATATCAATAAGCTTTTGTCATTCTGTGTCAACAACCAAAAAACGAGCTGCGTTGCAAATTTAGGAAATATTTTTTTGCTGGTAAACATTTACCGATAAAATGTTTAACAGACGTTAATTATGAACACCGACTTTATCGATAAGATAAATGAAACTTTTTCGTTACGATAAACCTAACACTTTCAGTCAGAACTTTACAAACTGCACTCGCCTATTGTACACACAGAGAGAGTTCAGTTTGGAAAATCAAAAATCATCGAGTGCCAATTTACAATTTGCAAATCGAAAAGGCAACCGATGCGCAATCCTCCTCCTCTCCATACTCAATTCAAATGCCGCAGTCATATGCCCAACAGGCGGCGACGTCAAAGCTGCCTGGCTGCCTGCCTTGACCGCACCGACACAAAAGCAAACACACACACACACACACAAAAAAACATGAAATTCGAGCGCTTTAAAAAAAAATTGAGCCCATTGATTTTTGAATTCGTTTTACCACCTCTGCCACCGGTTTCTGGTGCATGTGTGTATTTGTTTTTTGAAAATATATATGCATATATATTCGGGCTTTTCCCGCAGTTTCATTCATGCCGCAAAGGCGTCGCACACCAATCCATTCACAATTCACATTCACATTTCGATGCCGATGCCGATGCCGATTCCCACATCCACATTGGCAGGATGTTGTTGCGGGTGAGTAATTTTTCAAGTACTTGCTGGCCATGTTCCCAAATTTGTGTGTGTTTGCTTAGCGCCTGCACAAAAAAAAAAAAAAGGGTCGGGATTTCCAATGTGTGTTTTATGGATGTTGTTGCTTGTCTTTTTCGTATTGGTACAAGAAATCAAGGATTAAAATGAGCAGTAAAGAATGCTTTTGCCTTTTGTGTATTTGCCTACGCGCTTATGCGCCGTCAAGGGTTTTGATTTCATCAGCAGCGGGTCGACCCCCGCCACCAAAAAACCTACATATATATATATCAGGATTTTTCACAAAAAATTTTTGTACAAATATTTATGTTGCAAAGTTGGAAAAACGAAACGAAAAGAAGAAAATAAACAATGCGAAAACCTCTTCTCTGGACAGCAAAAGTGAAAATAAAAATTCTCGCTACGCATTTATTGAACTAATGGATTATTTCAGTATCAAAACATCTGTGCTCAGTGTGCTCAAAACGTATCGTATTATCTTTTCGCCCTCTCCCATTCTTATTGATATTGTTGATTCAAAACACTGTGACGTGAAGCTATATTTATATACTTGTTTTTCACATTTCCTAACTATTTTTGGACATTGAAAGTTAAAAAGTGCTTTAAAATTAAAGCTAGTGATGAATTAAATGGCAATTTACAATTTGAGTTCGATTTCATTATCAATGCGTTGGCAGGGCAAATGCGTGAGGGTATTGCCAAGGCTACTAATCGAACATTTTGGCCAGCAAATATTTGCTGTTCAATTTCAATGCTCACTTTTTGTTTCGCTTTAACATTTCTGTACTGTTGAACCTTTAACATATATTATTAAACTTGCAACTATTATTTTTATAGCTTGTTTTCATCTATTTTTGTTGAGTGGAGATCCATATATATTTATATAATATATATATATACCTGGTAATCCCAAAAAATTATACAGCTTTCGCTTTTCATTGCTGCAAACTACATATATAAATATAAGCATATATAATTGTTCCCCCCTCCCCCCCTTTAAGCACGAAGCCAGCAACGAATCGTACCAAACAGTTTGTTGCATGTTTGAATTACATTACGATTAGTAAAAAACGCAGAGCTTTGTCGAAAAGACCACAAAATCACAAGCTACAACAACTACACACAAAGAGAGCAAAACAAACCAAAAGCCATGTCAATTTGCCTATTCCAATTGGCCAAACATTCACACAAAAACACAAAAGGGAACGGAGTTGGTGGTGGAATTTCTGGCAAATACAGTTTGAAGGCCTGGTTTTTATTTTTATTGCCCGCATTTATTCCAATTGCGGCTACTCACATACACACACACACACAAACACATACAGTTGAAGTGGCCATCGTCTAAACACATGCCACAAATTGGCCAAAAAGGAAAACTGAGGCGCTTGTTGTTGCTGTTTGTGTTTTTCGCATTAAAATGCACTTGTTAACAAGTAATTTGTCGAATGCCAATGTCAGATATTTGCTTATCGCAGTCATGAAATCAGTTCAGCGCAATAAAAAAGGTTGATTAGATCCAAACATTGAACCCGATAAAAAAACAAGCAGGACGGCTCTAGTCGAGAAATCCCGACTAGACGATGCCCTGAAACCTATACTTAGCCTTAAATCCTCGTATCCAGCATTACACCCAGTTGCAACTATCTGTGTGTATATACCGCAAACTCGACTTAACTTCAATGTAAACGAGTACTGTCTAGGGAATAGGCGAGCGTATGTTCCAAATCTGGAGTCTCTAGCTCTTTTAGTCTCTGAGATCGACGATTTAATACAGAAAGACGGACAGACTGACATGGCTATATAGACTCGGCTGTTGATGCTGATCAAGAATATATATACCTTATGGGGTCGGAGATGCTTCCTTCTGCCTGTTACATACTTTTGAACAAAACCATTATACCCTTTTGAACCATTTTCAATGGGTTCAGGGTATAAAAAAGGTTAGCATTTTGTATTTAATGTAGTTGAAAACGTTTTCAAACTGTTTTGACTTTGGCTATAATAGGAATTGGGGGTTGAGGAGAGCTCTTTACATACATAATTGGAGTACATGACTGAAGATGCACTTATAATTAAGATAATATATGTATGTATTTATGGAAATATGAAACAACACTTCCCACACACACACACACACACATATACATACATTGAATGTAAGTGTACTTTTAAAGTCTTAAAACTTAATCTTCATTAAAGCGAGCATTATGATGAAGGGAGACTGAAGCACAAGTACAACTTTAACACTTAGGCCGCTCGCAAAGTCAAGTTGAGCACTTGAAAATAATACAACAATATGGTTATGGTTCTCGAAAACAACAAGAACAACACTACAAAAATAAGAAAGAAACAATAACAGAGATTCAAGTTAAATCCGCAGCGAGACCAAATCAATTTCAATCAAACAAATGCAACCGTCCGAGGAGAGAGGCTCAGGCATCGAAATCCACTCAAGTGAACCAATAAAAAAAACATCCGAAACCGAAACAGAAACAGAAAAAGTCAAAAACAAAAAAAAAAAATATTGAACCGGCGAGGGTTGGTTTGGAGTTTAGTGAATGAGTCAAAGACGTTCTTAAATGAAATTGAAATGAAATGCATGTTACAAAATAATTGAGAATAATCGAATTTAAATCACATTTGGCTGACGCTGATGATAATAATGATAATGACAATCAGCTGATCGACAACGGTTCTCAATGAGCGAGCGGGAGGAAGGGAGAGCATTAAGGCGGGGGTTGACAGTGTCACTGTTTGTCACCAGCAACATAAATCCAATTACACATGGCACGATTCGAGATGGGAGAGGGAAAAAGCGACATTCGACAGGCGATTTGTATGAACGATTTTTCGTGGCTCATTCCACAAATTGAAAACTGAATCACATCCCGGTTGGTCACATTTTGTTGCCGTTGCAGTTGCAACATCAACATCATCAACAACAAATCGCTTTTGCTATCCAAGCGCAACGTTACAAACGCCGAAAAATGCACTTACCATACAGTCCCTAGTAATTAACGCTGTGTGTGTGTTTGTGTGTTTGTGACTGAATTTCGATGCCAGATGTTTGGCCTGAAAGGTTACGCCTCCATTTCCAAACTCGAGGCAAAAAGTCAACACAAAAATTGTATTGTAATCATAGTGTGCGGTAATCAAGCAATGAAAGGGAAGGGACGAAACAACAACATCCATTCACAACCAGAACAACCAGAAAACTAATAAAAACCTTTAAGAACCCATTGACATTGACTCGAATTTCATTTCGTTCTGCGTGAAACACATTGAAATTAAATGACATAAAATGTTTTGAACGTTTTAAAGAGTCGTAACCTTGTGTGGGGTTGAATATTTCAAATAAGTGTTGAGTTTTTTCAATTTGAAAGTTTAAAGCAGTCTTCAAAAGAGACATGACAGATACTGAAATGTATAGTGGAAGAAAAGATATATCTTTCCTTGATACCTTTAGGTAATCGAAAGTTTATTGCGTACAACACTTTCAAGTAGGATGATCAATTGTAAAACGTTTTCCCATTCTTTATTCTCATTGCTTTATTTTGCTGCCAATTAAACATAAACCCCTAAGTGCTTAATCGTATTATCATTCCCGATTGAACAACAAACATTTGTTTGTGTTCATTTAATTCCTTTTTTACGCCGACAACATCAAAGTACAAACTGTCAAAATGTTACTACTATTTTTAATTTTAATTTAACGTTAATTTTCCAGCCAGCTGAAAATGATTGAACTTCCGTTCACTATAGACATAGATGTATATGGTTCAGTGCTAGCAATCAACCCCTGAACAAAAAGTGTTAATGTCTAAATTGCTTTTCTTTTTTCAATGTAGTTGTAGTTGTTCGTGTTGTTTGTGTGTGTTCGTGTGTATGTTGTTTGGTTACGGTTTGTTGCTGTTGTTTTCCAAACATTTTGTTCGACTTGTGTGCTGTGTTTTTTATACCACGAACCCATTGAAAATGGGTAAAAAGTGTATAATGGCTTTGTGCAAAAGTATGTAACAGGGAGAAGGAAGCATCTCCGACCACATAAAGTATATATATTATTGATCAGCATCAACAGCAGTTTAGTACCTTACCGCATTTCTTTCTCCAAGGATTGACTGCAGTAGTCTTTAATTTCAATATGTATTTCGGGTCTGTTTCCATATTTTAATGTAACATTTCCCAACCTTCCAGGGCTCTGCATCCTCTCATCCTCTTTGAACTGAGCCAGCGATATGTTCACCAATAATATTGTGCAAAGTATTTTCAG
Organism: Scaptomyza reducta; assembly: GCA_035044485.1. Lineage (NCBI taxonomy): Eukaryota > Metazoa > Arthropoda > Insecta > Diptera > Drosophilidae > Scaptomyza > Scaptomyza reducta. The sequence goes on from JAWNNV010000466.1 coordinate 47,688, forward strand.
CAACATATTTGTTTCGGTACTTTCTGAGCCGTTTAATCTCTCAACACTGAACGAAATGCGCAACGAGCTGGTGAATTTATATCAAAATTTTAGAGCTTATCAGCGGACATTATGCTCTTAATGTGTAGCGTAACATAATCGCTTTGGGGCACCTTCGATAACCCGTCTTTGGTATAAAAGAGCTCAACACTTGTCACCATGCAAACTGTAATATTTTCTGCTGATCGAAGCCAGCTTTATAATGCTGCTCATGCTAGCGATTACGACTATCTGAGTGGATGGAATATAGAACAACAATGTATTGTGCCACCCATTCTAGCATTGTTAACAACAATATACACTATTTGGGACCATCTATCAAAATTTTGTTTTTTTATCCGAAACGGTTATCGAGTTATCGAATTTTGAAACAAACTGGTAGTAGGGGTTAGGCGAGCTTATGTTCCCAACTGGAATATGCCGATTCGGTTGTTGACGCTGATCAAGAATATATATACTTTATGGCGTCGGAGATGCTTCCTTCTGCCTGTTACATACTTTTGCACAAAACCATTATACCCTAATTCAGGGTATAAAAACATGAAACGCCAAAACACGCAGGCTAAACGTGAAGCTGGGAATCTAATCTCAAAAGGGGATGGTAAGGTGATGGGGGAGGGCAAATTTGCACATTGCACACTTACACACACACACACACACACACGAAGACACACTCTAGCTAACAACAGAAGCAGCAACATAGATAACCTTATATGTATATATGTATGTATATATGTATGTATAACGTAGAGGGAGATGGTGAGATTTAGTGCAAGATACTAAGCCACAAATGGCAGCGGGTGCTAATAACAAAACAAGCGACACTTACAACAACAATCGCTATTCTCACCACAACAACAACAACAACACATGTTACGCTTGCCTTTGTCGGCAGCTGCTTTAGGTAGCTTTTGTGGCTGCTTTTTAGCTTTTTCGTGCAGTCGAAAGTGCAAAAAAGAGGTTCCAATCATTGATTCATTCGAATCAATCAAATCAATCAATCAAAGCGAAATTGTGTAGTTTCTTAATAACCAATGTATGAACCAATGTATGACCTAAGATTTAACTAATGTCTAACTGAAAAAGGGTAGTTGAATAGACAATAAATTACAGATCTATTCATCCATTCATCTGTAGCTTTATCATTTTACCTTTAAAGTAAATCTATTTCTAGTTCACTTAATCGTTCAGATGTTTCCATGCATTAAAGATTCATACTTCTTTCTATACCCTGAACCCATTGAAAATGCGTAAAAAGGGTATAATGCTTTTGTGCAAAAGTATGTAACAGGCAGAAGGAAGCATCTCCGACGCCATAAAGTATATATATTCTTGATCAGCGTCAACAACCGAATCGGTATATCCCAGTTGGGAACATAAGCTCGCCTAATCCCTAGGCAGTACAAGTTTGTTTAAAATCTTCGATAACTTTCCCCGTTTCGGATAAAAAAACAAAATCCAAATAGTGTATATTGTTGTTAACAATGCTAGAATGGGTGTCACAATACATTGTTGTTCTATATTCCATTCACTCAGATAGTCCACAATCGTAATCGCTAGCATGAGCAGCATTTTAAAGCTGGCATCTATCAGCAGAAAAAATTACAGTTTGCATGGTGACAAGTGTTGAGCTCTTTTATACCAAAGACGGGTTATCGAAGGTGCCCCAAAGCGATAATGTTACGCTACACATTAAGAGCATAATGTCCGCTGATAAGCTCTTAAATTTTGGTATAAATTCAGCTGCTCGTTGCGTATTTCGTTCAGTGTTGTGATATTAAGGAGCTCATAAAGTACAAAAATAAATATGTTTGTAAAAATCATTTGCACACTTTTATTGGTTACCAAAGCGCTCGCTCAATCCAAAGAGGGTAATGTGACGAACGCTGGAAAGTTAAAATTAACTCTCGAATTTGAAAATACACAGATTGATATGAAAGACTATTGTAGTACATCACTGCAAAACGAAATGGTGGCGATGCGGTACGTATAAAGAGATGCTAATCGAAACTTGGAATAAAACAATATACCTCTTATTTTTTATTTAGTGTTGAGCTGGCAAAACTTACAGATAAGTTTGACAACTATATGTTGAGTAATACTGAAATGAAAGACTATTTCAGTAAGTCACTTGAAAACGAAATGGAGTCGATGCGGTAGGTGTAAAGAGATGCTAATCGAAACTTGGAATACATCAATAAACCATTTATTTTTTCGTTTAGGGTTGAGCTGGCAAATATAATAACAGATAAGTTGGAGAAGTACATGTTGAGTACTTCGAAATCGAAACAGTTTCCGAGTTGTTGTGCGGAGGCAGCAGAATTGACTCATCGCAGTGGCATCTATAAGATCTTATTGCCTGGTGAGAAGACCCCAAGATGGCTAATCTGTGATGAGGATACTCAGGACGGAGGCTGGGCAGTTGTTTTGCGACGTATGGATGGGAGTGTTAATTTCTATCGCGATTGGAAAGACTATTCAGACGGCTTTGGCAATGAGACAGGCGAGTTCTTTATCGGTCTGGATACATTGCACTATTTGACCGTGAATGCCGACCAGGAGCTGCTCATTGTCATGAAGAATGCGGCGGGTGAAACAAAATTCGCAAAATATGATCGATTTGGGATCGGGACTGAAGGGTATTCATATGTTTTGCGTTCATTGGGTGACTACTCGGGAGATGCTGGTGACTCCTTTTCTTACCATAAAGGCATGAAGTTCTCATCACGAAATGAAGATAATGATAAGGATCAAAATCAGAATTGTGCTGAGATGTTTACAGGCGGCTGGTGGTACAACGCATGCCACGAAAGGTAATTAAGTTTAAAGAATCTATTATATGCATATTATAATTTTTTACTTTTCAGTAATCTTATGGGCAAATATAATGACAATACCACTGGAAAAGGCATTATCTGGAGTTCATTTACGGGAAGAAATGCCTCGTTGAAAGAAGTAACAATGATGATTAGGCCAATGCGATGAATCGGAAAGCGTGTGAGTTATATACACAAAGAAATATATAAAAATAAAAAATAAAAGATATGTCAAGGTGATGAATAAAACAACTGATAAGAAAGCGTTCAAAAGTGAAAAAGAAACAAAATCTGTGTATTTACAGTGGAACTTGTCTATAACGAAATTTCGTAAATCGAATCTTTTCACATAACGAATTAAATTTCCAATTTACTACGATCTCCCATTATATAAATTTCCTTATCACGAAGTCTTTATTGCGTCACCTTTAAGATTCGCTATACTGAAGTTCGACTGTTTATATTGATTGCTCATTCATAGGATTTTATTTTTGGCATACTTTATCAGTTCTTAGAGCTGGGTATTAAGCTTGGACTATCTATCTTGCTTAACGTTCAGTGTACTTAACAAATATTATTATAACAAAAGATTGTATCAAAACAATTCGGATTTAACAGATAAATACCATTTATATTTAATTGACTTCAGAAGATTTTGTGTGTGATTAATTATAAGTAAAATTGTATTTCAGAAGTTAAAGGGTATTCGAAATTCATTATCAAAGCCACATTTATTATACCCTGAATCCATTAAAAATGGTTTTGTGCAAAATTATGTAACAGGCAGAAGGAAGCATCTCCGACCCCATAAAGTATATATATTCTTGATCAGCGTCAACAACCGAATCGGTATAGCCATGTCCGTCTGTCCGTCTTTCCGTCTGTCCGTATGTATGAACGCGTCGATCTCAGAGACTATAAGAGCTAGAGACTCCAGATTTGGCACATAAGCTCGCCTAATCCCCGCGCAGTACAAGTTTTACAAATTTTCGATAACTCCTCCCGTTTCCGATATACACATGTGATCGATAACAACAAAATCTTCAATTTGGAAAATTTGATGCAGTTTGAAAGATTAGACTAAATAATGACAATCTATGTATGGAGTATTGAAATTAAGAAGGTATGCACTCAACGCGTATACATACACACACTCACACATACTTGCAAGCACTGACTGTAAATTATAGGGTTCAGGGTATAGTCTAGTCGGGATTTCTCGACTAGAGCCTTCTTACTTGTTTTTCAATTGAGATTTTGACGCAACTCCGTCAATGAGACTGCAAATGTTTTTAATTATGCCCAAGAGACAGACAGACAGAGAAAGACTCTATCAATCGGTGCATATGTATGTGTGATATGGTTTCTTTTTGCACTCACCTTCATCAGCTGTCGCCGGGTGTTGTTCGCCCATGCTGCCAGGGACATTCAGTGTCAGGACAATGCTCGCCAAGGAGATCCAAAGCAATACTGCTAGCTTCATGCTACTGTTATTGATTTTGTTATGTTTGTTGTTGGTGTTGTTGTTGCTGCTGCTATTTGTACACATCGTGTGGCAATTGCGCGTTGCGACTTTCGGGTATGAGGAGTAGTCGTTGGAAGTTATTGCTGCTCACTCAATCAATGATTTCGACTCCTTTATTTATTTGCTCCGCTGGCAGGAGGAGGAGGAGAACGAAACCAAAATCGTGTATTAGAATGCGTTTTCGTGTGTACTCGTTGCTTTTGTTGTTGTTGTTGTTTTTGGTGCTTTTCATAAGTTTTTCATTGCGTCGAGCTGATTTTGCGATGTGCTTGCTAAAATTGTTCCAGTTGATGTTCTTTGTTGTTGTGTTGTGTTCATCGTATTGAATTTACATCCATCTCTTCTCTCTCTCTCTCTCTCGCTCACACACACGCTCTCTTCCTGTTCGGGCTGTCTGTGGTGCGGTTTTTGGTGTTGTTTTCAATTGAATTTGATTTGCATTTGGTTTTTGCCACTGCCGTGCGCCACTGCAAATAGAAAATGTTGGAGAAAAACAAACATAGCAAATTTTCACGAATTAGTTTCCATTTATGCATAACAAGTGTAGGGAACGTAATAAAATACAAATACGTTGAATATATATTGCATTGCGAAACGCAAATATCAATTGGAATGTATCGAAGAATTCAATTTTATTGTTAGCCAAAGAAAAGATTTTTCACATTCCGATTTTTGTGCGGTTGCATAGAATTTTTCTTGGGGAATTTATGTTCAACACGATTCAAGAAATTTTCAATTAAAATTCTTTATGCTTCACTTAACAAAAACATCAATTAGTCATTTTCTCCTATATGATTCACTAAACAAATATCTTTGTTTTGCTTCAAAACTCATTCTTTGTTTCAGAAATTGGACCAACAAACTCATAATAATAAGTTAAGGAATATTACAAATATGCCTTTGGCAACACAGGCAACAAGAAGCAATGCCCTCTTAGAAAAAAATAACTCATTGGCAATGCATGGCTTTCGACGTTCGGACGAAAGTAATCATTTTGATGGCAAACTATTTAAATATTAAAAATGCCCTGGAAGCGCTTGCTGTGCTCTGTCTCGACAGGTACAGCCTGGGAGCAATATATCTGTTAGATTACAGTGCCCAGTGGCCGAAATGGTTGCTGCTGGTCCAGTAAACAATAAATAAATAAATATTTATTTCAATATTAAACAAGAGCAACAGCAACAGCAACGAACATGCCGCTGGGGGCACCAATATGTTTTTTTTTTTTTTTTCTTGTCAAGCTTTCAACATGACAAAACAAATTGACCTCAATTTCCTTCAGACATCCACAAAAAAACCAAATATATATATATATATTATTATTATATATATATATATATATATATATATATATAATCAAATAGTAACTGCAAAAGGTAAGCACAACTTATTCACAAGTTTCTCGCACTGAGTGTTTGGGGGGGATGTAAGTGGGAAGAAGGTGAAATATTGCTTAATAGCATGAAGTAAATACAAAGATTTAAGTAGCAATCAGGCTTGAGCAAACTTTTCTCCCCTTCTTGTTGTATGTTTGACATTTATTTTCTCTATTTGATGCTTTCAGCAAATTTGCAAGCATCCAAAGGCTTGCCAATAATTCATCTAATACGTTGACACTCTAAGCAACAGCAGGAGCGGATTTTTGGTTTTTTTGAGTTTTGGAGTTTTGGTTGCAACTGGCACAATTTTACTTTATAAAATATTAACACTAAACGAACAAAACTTGACTTATTAATAACTATTCGGCGTCTTCAAGATCGGATACAGAACTTGTATCAGTTGAAGATTCACCGCTTCCATCTACACCACCCTCGGCAACTGCATAATCATCATCTTCTTCATCCTCATCTTCGTCTTCGTCGTCATCCGATTCGTGCTCTTCCTCGTCGGGAATTATAACATACGGTTGGCCGAATTTCTTCTCAAAGTACGAAAACTTCGCACGGCACATCGGACAATTGCGGTTGTATTGCACAACATTGCAATACTCCTCGAGGCAAGTCAAACAAAATGAATGTTTGCACGGAATTATTACCTCATTTTCCTTGGGCATCAAACAAAATGCACATACATCTCCTACAGCGTCCATTTGAACAACAGAAGCGTTGTTGTTCTTTCGAAAGAATTTCAAAAATTTTAAGTTGAAGTTTATGATATTTTTTAGACACGAAAGAAAAAGATGCTTCCATGATACAACCATTTTGTTCGTCGTTCCCTTTAACGTTCAAACGAAGTTTCTTCACTAAAAGTTGCAACGTTTTTGCGTTTATAGATTAAAATGACTTTTCCCTATATCGAATTTACCTATCTCTTGCTGGTAAATTTATAAATATTTTGAGTGATGTCTACACTATCGAAGTTTGCAAAGCTATATAGAGAAGTTTGATAAGTTTTTCAAAGGCAAACGTTTTTTATTTTTTGTTGTTTTGGGCCCATTTTGGGGCGCTGTCAGACAGATACGCTCCTGTGTGCACAGTATGTCAAAAGGTGAGAAACTACATACGTAACCAACTACGTAGCAGACGGACAAGCTGGCAAAACTGGGGCTACAATGCATGAGTTGCCATTCATAATATTAGAGCGTCGAGGCGATGACGATGGCAACGAGAACGAGAACGAGCATGGGTATGGGTTATGGTTATGGGTATGGGAATGAGAGCGAGACACGTTAAGGCAAACAAAAGGCACTCGAGTAGTCATGTGTTGTGGGCTCGACAACGCATTGGTAAATATGTGTACAGTGGATGAGTAAAGGATCAGGCGGGTAGCCGGGTTCATGGAGTGCCAGAAAACTACATGTGTACGCAAGGCAATCAACAAGCAGGATACGAGGCGAATGAGTAACATAAATAATAAAAATTCGAAAGAGAGAGAGAGAGTAGCTGGCATCCCTTAACTCTCCCCTCACGCCTCCTTGAGCACTTGCCTCGTGCGTATGTGCATGTATTCGCATGAATGATGTTTGAATGGAAAATGTGTGAGTGGCAGGCAGGCAAGGTAGGCGCAGTCTCAAGGATACCTTTTATCGTGGGAGCACGGGCTGCTTATTTATGCCGTGCCCATTGGCCCGAGACCTCAGACGTGGTAAGCCCCAGCCCCGTATGACCCTCCGCCTATTAGAATGTAGCGCAAATAGAAAATATTTATGTATTATGCAAAAGAGCGAAACGCGTCGAGTTGAAGACATTTCGTTTTTTCTTTTTGGTTATTTTTATTTCCGGGGATTTCCACAAATAATGGAAACCTGTTGGCTAAAAACCTAATACCCTACCTCCCCTAAATATACACAAATTTTAGCGATCTGAGACAGGTTTCCTGTATCCACACACAAACACACACGCATACTCAGCACATAACTCACAGTTAACTGGGCTGGGGGCAGAAGCCTTCACATGGGTATTTAATTTGGGTTTACGCGTCTGGTGCCTACACCAAGGATTAAGTGTGTAGACTGGTAAAGTGAACATGCGAAATGTATGTGTGACTAACGTTGTTGTTGTAGGCATATACGCCTATATATATGCTATCAAATACTATGTATGTGTGGCATTAAAAGCTGTCCAAAGAGAGAGTGAGAGTTGGCCAATTGTTTACGTACATATTGACGATACGTTGTCTGGCTTAGACCTTGAAATAGGATTCTACTATTTATGTTTGAGTGTAGGCAAATCGCTAGGGACAACAATAAAAGCCGAGCAGAGTATAAAAGTTATTAAATTTCATGTACCATCAGTTTTTTATGGAACGTGCTTCATAATCAAACAAATTTGAAATTCAACAAAAATAAGACAACGCTTTAAATTCAAACTCAGTTAATTTATTTCTTGCCCTTTCATTGTTTTTTTTTTGGCACCTTTTTAAAGGCTCAGTAAGCTCAATTCATTTAGTTGACTTTCGGGTATAATCATTGTTTCGTTCGTTCGCTCTCTCGCTTCCCCTTTTGGCAAAGCCCCCGAAACAATCAGGAAATTCTACACGCCAAGCCAATTTGCATAAGTGATTTTGCTGTGCTTCTATAGCTCCCGACTCAAACTGTTCCCTGCTGCTGCTGCTGCTGCTGCTGATGCTGCTGTGGCTGCTGGATGATTTTGTGTGTTGAACGATGTCTGTTGGGGTTCCAGCTCGCTTCACATGATCTCTTCATTCCTTTATCCTGTGGCGCATCAAATGCTGCTTTTCCTGCTGAAGGTAAACTATGGCGTCGTTGTGTGTGGGGGAGGTGACGCTCAACCAGAAATTTATGAACAGTAGAGAATCCAGTAGATGCAAAAGTGAATTGGAGACTTCCCGAGCACAACTCAACTCGAGTTAGCTTGTCTCAACTCTTGTTCTGGGTAACTGGATAGACTGGACCATGTCACATTGGCAGCTATGAAGGATAATAGAGAAAGGTTGGGAGATGGGGGATGGGGCATGGTTGGGTGGTGAAAGAGTGACTGCAGTGAGTGAAATTAATTAAAAAGGACGCATAGCGTTAGTCAAGGATGGCAGACTGTGGCAGACAGACAGACAGCGAGAGAGACGAACGGACTTCAGGACAAACACAATGAATGGGCAAAAAGATGTCAACACTTTATTCAAGATGATGACGTTGTCGTTGTCGTTGTTGTTGTCGTTGTCCATTGTTGGCTGTCATTGTTTCATATTGCTTGTCTCGTTCTCGTTCTCATCCTTCTGCTGATGCTGATGCTGCTACTGCTGCTGTTGTTGTTTATGAAGTGCCAGGATATCTGCACGTCGCCTTAGAGCGTCGACCAAACGGGGCGCAGCAGTGTTAATAATAGAATCTTATTTCTATTTTTGCTCGTTTCGCGTTACAAACTCAGTTATAACAACAACAGCAACAACAACAATGAACACTTATTCTTTATTTTGTTTCCACTTGAGTCTGTTTGGAAAATTTTCGAGCTTTTTGAAAGAGGTTACTTTGCTTTTTCAGTTTTTTGTTTCAGCATCTTTTCATATAATTTGAACGTAACTTCTGTCTTTCTCATTCTCTTTCTCCCACTTCATTCTTCTCTTTAGGCGTTAATATTCTTTGCTTCTTCTGCTTACAAGTGTTTAAGGGCTTGTCGTTTTAAATGATTGAATTTAATATTTAATAAACCACATTCTAGGCAAAACTTTCTTTAACCACAACAAATCAAGCTCACCAACATAAAAGGTCACAAGTAAAATACCAAAAATCTTAGTATATAATGAATTGCATCAATTCAAGGATCTTTAGCTGGCTTATGCCAACTTTTTGCTTAATGAAAAGTCAGAACATTTTTTCATCATTTAAGCCATAAACACAAAAAAACCAAAAAAGAAAAGATTTTTAAATTGTTTGCACTTTGTTTTTCTACACCGAAAAATTGTCGTGAACATCTTTCTGTTTTTTGGTCAACCACAAAAATGAAATGCACAAAAATAGGGAGAAAATCGTTTTAAAAGTGCATAAGCAAGAAAAATCATTTCCACATATTGCTATTGCTATTGTTGTAGTTGTTAGTGTTGTTTGTGTATTTAGCAAAATGAAAAGCAAATAAACTCGTATTGCATGAAATTTCAGTTCGAAAATATTTACCATGAAAAATATGCAACTGCAAACAGAACAATGGCAAACTTTATACTTTTTTTTCGCTCACCATAATTATACAAATATATATATGTATATATATGTATATGGTATATGCATATATATAGGCTATTAATATTATTTCAGAGTGCTTTTATTAATTAAAAGCAAAAAGTCAAGCGCTCGTTTTTTAAAGGAAATAAAATACGGAAAATATTACGATACACAAAATGTCGCCAGCGAATGTGTCAAATGCCCAGGATATCAACAAAAAAAGAAAAAAAAAAATTACAATTCAGATAGTTTTTAGTCGGTCTATGCCAGCGATCGGGGAACTTTTGTAATCATTACACCAAAATATGTTTGTGGAACTGACATTACCCATCCATTGGTAAGGAAGCAAAAAAGTCATCTCCTGCATTTTTGGAAGATGGCGTACTAAATTTTAATTTGAAAAAAATATTAACAGGTTTACAAAATAGTTTTTACTCACAAAAGTCATTTTTACTCCCAGAAATTTCACTTTTACCCAAAAAGGGGTAATTTACCCCTGTTCCCTGACCGCTGGTATAGTCTGAAGTCGAGTGTTAAAAGAAATAATTTAGATTTTTTATTTTATTATCAATATTCATTTAACAACTTTCCACAAGATTCAAGTTTCTTTACACTTTTTTACAGCCTTTCTTTCTTCCTTTCCTCAAATTCCCTTTTTCACCTCTTTGAAAGAAATATTATTCGTCGTATACATTTATATATATATAGACTTTACTCACATTGTTACTGTACTCTATGTAAATATAGACAAAAATTGTTTATATACATAAATGAAATGGAGTTCTTTTAGGCTTCTTTGCGACTCCATAAAAAAAAGAAAAGTAAACCAAAACTGTTGCATGATTTATTTGTATCACTATTACCCAGCCTGTCTCCCTCTGCTCTTTTTATACCCTTAACCCATTGAAAATGGGTAAAAAGGGTATAATGGATTTGTGCAAAAGTATGTAACAGGCAGAAGGAAGCATCTCCGGTCCCATAAAGTATATATATTCTTGATCAGCATCAACAGCCGAGTCGATATAGCCATGTCCGTCCGTCCGTCCGTCCGTCCGTCCGTATGTATGAGCGCGTCGTCTCAGAGACTATAAGAGCTAGAGACTCCAGATTTAGTACATAAGCTCGCCTAATCCCTAGGCAGTACAAGTTTGTTTCAAATTTTCGATAATTCTTCCCGTTTCCGATATACACATGTGATCGATAACAACAAATTTTTTTGATGCAGTTTGGAACATTAGACTAAATAATGACAATCTTGTGAACATTTTATTGAAATCGGTTGAGAAACACCGGAGATATGGAGCATTGAAGTTAAGAAAGTATGCACTATACGTGTATACATACACACACTCACACACACTTGCAAGCACGCGTACAGTCAGCGTTAAGTATAGGGTTCAGGGTATAGTCTAGTCGGGTTTTCTCGACTAGAGCCTTCTTACTTGTTTCTTTTTCTATCGTCGCTGTCACTTTGTTTACATTGAAGAAAAAATACTGATTTTTATTTTGGTCGTCGTGCAGCGACGCAGGCAAAGGCATGAGGGAAAAAAGGAGCAGCCGCAGCAAAAGCGAAATTTGTGTGTGGGAGAGAGAATATGAAATGTCGTGTAACGAGCCGAAAAGGTGTGTGCCTGTACGTCCCCAATCCCGCCACAATCTACACCTAAAACTTAGACTTTTCTACTGCTATTTAAGCTTCATACACCGTAAAAAATGTTCGTGACAAGTTATTTTGAGAATTTTCAATTGTGCTTGTAACTTTGTTTAATCAAAATAAAATATTTATTATGTATGCAAAAAATATTTATCATACAATCGAATAGATTTCAATTTGTTAAATGGATTCCATTTGGTTAGCTCAAAGTGAATAATTTTAACAATTTCAATTCGATTTAATTACAAGCAGGAATGCAATTGAAATCAAATATTATTTACTGTGTACCATCTCTCTCTCTCTCTTTTTATTCTCTGTCTCCGTTGCTCTGGGGATCCTTGGTATTTTTGAAATATTTGACCAAAAAAATGCTTGGAAAATTGTTTTCAAATGTGCCGCTTGAGAATTTTACGTTTCGCATTTTGCAATAAGCTTCGCTGCTCATGGCAAGGATACACATGTGTGTGTGCGTGTGTGTGTGTTAGTAGTAGCTTACAAACGGTGGTTAAAACATGTTTTATTGGCCTAACTGCCGCAATGCTTTCAAAAATGTATATCCTGTTTGTGTGTGTGTGTGTGTGTGTGTGTGTGTGTGTGTGTGTTTGTGTCTGTTTGATGTGACTAACTAAGAAGTGGGCGGGGCAGGAAATGGCAACGGTGGGAGTTGGGTAGGTTGTGCTCTGTGTCTAACTGCTGAATGCGTTTTGTGGTTTTTGCATAGCCTACGCACGTGCCAAAAGCAAAGTTTTTGGCCAACTGTTCGAGTGTGCTGTGGGTGTTGGAGTGTGTGTGTGTGTGTGTGTGTGCGTGTGCGTGCAAGTGCGTGTGAGTATTAAATGATGGTTTGGCATGTAGTACTGATAAGTACATACATATTGTGAATGTGTGCGTAGACAAACAGGATCTGTGGCAAGTGGCAAGTGGGGCGTTCCCGCCACTGCCTCTCGGTTGTATGCCAGCTTAATTGGCTTGCGGTGCGTTGTGCAATTAATTGGATTTTTATGCACTTTATCCGAAACCCAATACAGAACTAACTTTTTACACTGCAAAAGTGAATTAGTTGAACATTTAGTTGAGTTGTCGCTTATCGATTTTATTTATCACAACAACAGCTATAACTTTTAGCATCGGCGACCATTAACTTGCTGACCCGTTGGAGGTAATGTACTATGAATTATGATGCGGTTAGTTTGGCATGTTACAATACTAATACAATACCTGTATATAACACACACACATATATATATACATATATATATAGTTGAACAACCGGCAAGCACTTTGGACATTACGGAAAGTTTCCTAATTCGATGACGGGACAGACAAAGAGAGAGAGAGATAGATATACACTATATAGTATACAGTAACTATAGTATACCTTAAAAGCTGACGCCAGGCCGAGCCCACCGTTTCGGTACTCCTGTGTGCCCACAGCACGGCGACAACATCATGTTGATATACCTTTTGAGAAGTAATTAAGTTGGCTGGACTTTAAGATACCCTGCATTACAATATGTGCTAAGTAAAGCTAAGTTAAAGGTATGTGAAAAATGCGTTGATTATATTAAATACCTTAAACACATTTTATTATACCCTGAACCCATTGAAAATGGGTAAAAAGGGTATAATGGTTTTGTGCAAAAGTATGTAACAGGGAGAAGGAAGCATCTCCGACCACATAAAGTATATATATTATTGATCAGCATCAACAGGCGAGTCGATATAGCCATGTCCGTCCGTCGATCTCAGAGACTATAAGATCTAGAGACTCTAGATTTGGTACATAAGCTCGTCTAATCCCTAGGCAGTACAAGTTTATTTCAAAATTTCGATAACTCTTTCTGTTTCCGATATAAACATGTGATCGATAACAACAAAATCTTGAATTCAGAAAACTCTGTGATGCAGTTTGAAAGATTAGACTAAATACTGACAACCTGTGAAAATTGTATTGAAATCGGTTGAGAAACACTGGAGATATGGAGAATTGAAGTTTAGAAAGTATGCACTATACGCGTATACATACACACACTCACACATACTTGCAAGCACTGACTGTATGCGTAAATTATAGGGTTAAGGGTATAGTCTAGTCGGGATTTCTCGACTAGAGCCTTCTTACTTGTTTACCCTGAACCCATTCAAAATGGGTGATAATGGTATAATGGTTTTTTGCAAAAGTTTGTAACAGGTAGAGGGAAGCATCTCCGACCCCATAAACTATATATATTCTTGATGCCATGTCCGTCTCTCCGTCCGTCCGTATGTATGAACGCGTCGTTCTCAAAGACTGTAGGAGCTAAAAATTCCAGATTTGGAACATAAGCTCGCCCAATCCCTACGCAGTACAAGTTTGTTTAAAATCTTCTTTCTAACTTTCTAACAACATTTCATCAGCGATATATATATGATTCTGAGCAGCTTAAGAATGACTTTATAGCAAGCAAAACTTAATAAATGTGGCTTTGATAATGAATTTCGAATACCCTTTAACTTCTGAAATACAATTTTACTTATAATTAATCACACACAAAATCTTATGAAGTCAATTAAATATAAATGGTATTTATCTGTTAAATCCGAATTGTTTTGATACAATCTTTTCTTATAATAATATTTGTTAAGTACACTGAACGTTAAGCAAGATAGATAGTCCAAGCTTAATACCCAGCTCTAAGAACTGATAAAGTATGCCAAAAATAAAATCCTATGAATGAGCAATCAATATAAACAGTCGAACTTCAGTATAGCGAATCTTAAAGGTGACGCAATAAAGACTTCGTGATAAGGAAAATGTATATAATTGAAAAGCCTAAAAACTTGTAGGAAAAAAAACTAAATGAAATTCGTTATAGGGAGATCGTGAAAGATCGTGAAAGAAACTCTAGTTAAGAAATATTTGCTATAAGACATTTCGTTATATTTAGAGCGAAAACATTGGAAATTGAATTCGTTATGTGGAAAGCTTCGATTTACGAAAATTCGTCATAGACAAGTTCCACTGTAAATACACAGATTTTGTTTCTTTTTCAGTTTTGAACGCTTTCTTATCAGTTTTTTTATTCATCACCTTGACATATCTTTTATTTTTTATTTTTATATATTTCTTTGTGTATATAACTCACACGCTTTCCGATTCATGGCACTGGCCTAATCATCATTGTTACTTCTTTCAACCAGGCATTTCTTCCCGTAAATGAACCCCAGCCAATGCCTTTTCTAGTGGTATTGACATTATATTTGCCCATAAGATTACTGAAAAGTAAAAATTATAATATCCATATAATGGATTCTTTAAACTTAATTACCTATCGTAGCATGATTTGTACCACCAGCCGCCTTTATACACCTCAGCACAATTGCGATCTTTAATACCATCATTATCGCGATCCCTTGATGAAAACTTCATGTCTTTATGGTAAGAAAAGGCATCACCAGCATCTCCCGAGTATTCACCCAATTTACGCAAAACATATGAATCCGTTTCATTCCCGATCCCAAATCGACCATATTTTGCGAACTTTGTTACACCCGCCGCATTCACCAAGACAAAGAGCAGCTCCTGGTCGTCATTCACGGTCATCTCGTGCAATATATCCAGACCGATAAAGAACTCGCCTTTCACATTACCAAAGCCTTGTTTATAGTCTTTCCAATCGCGAAAGAAATCAACACTGCCATCCATACGTCGCAAAACAACTGTCCAGCCTCCGCCCTGAGTATCCTCATCACAGCTTACCAAAATTGGATGGACCCTGTCACCACGCAAGAAGATCTGATAGACGCCACTGCGACGAGTCAATGCTGCCGCCTCCAAACAACTACTCGGAAACTGTTTCGATTTCGAATTGCTCAACATATACTTGTCCAACTTATTTGTAAGTTTTGCCAGCTCAACACTAAACGCTGAACTAAGATTTGCCAGCTCAACACTCTGCTCGACACTAAACAAAACAAGTAAGAAGGCTCTAGTCGAGAAATCCCGACTAGACTATACCCTTAACCCTATAATTTACGCATACAGTCAGTGCTTGCAAGTATGTGTGAGTGGCTGTATGTATACGCGTATAGGGCATACCTTCTTAATTTCAATACTCCATATCTCCAGTGTTTCTCAGCCGATTTCAATAAAATTTTCACATGTTGTCTTTATTTAATCTAATCTTTCAAACTGCATCAAAACATTTTCCAAATTGAAGATTTTGTTGTTATCGATCACATGTGTATATCGGAAACGGGAAAAGTTATCGAAAATTTAAAACAAACTTGTACTGCCTAGGGATTAGGCGAACTTATGTACCAAATCTGGAGTCTCTAGCTCTTATAGTCTCTGAGATCGACGCGTTCATACATACGGACGGACGGACGGACGGACGGACGGACGGACGGACAGACGGACATGGCTATATCGACTCGGCTGTTGATGCTGATCAAGAATATATATACTTTATGGGGTCGGAGATGCTTCCTTCTGCCTGTTACATACTTTTGCACAAATCCATTATACCCTCTTTACCCATTTTCAATGGGTTAAGGGTATAAAAATAAATGGTATATTGATGTATTACAAGTTTCGATTAGCATCTCCTTACACCTACCGCATCAACGCCATTTCGTTTTGCAGTGACTTACTGAAATAGTCTTTAATTTCAGTATTACTCAACATATAGTTGTCAAACTTATTTGTAAGTTTTGCCAGCTCAACACTCTGCTCAACACTAAACAAAAATTATAGAGGTATATTGATGTATTACAAGTTTCGATTAGGATCTCTTTACACCTACCGCATCGCTGCCAGTTCTTTCTCCAAGTGTGAACTGCAGTAGTCTTTAATTTCAATGTGTATTTCGGGTCTGTTACCATATTTTATTGTAACATTACCCAACCTTCCAGGGCTCTGCATCCTCGCATCCTCTTTGCGCAGAGCCAGCGCTTTGTTAACCAATAAAAGTGTGCAAATGATTTTTACAAACATATTTATTTTTGTACTTTATGAGCTCCTTAATATCACAACACTGAACGAAATACGCAACGAGCAGCTGAATTTATACCAAAATTTAAGAGCTTATCAGCGGACATTATGCTCTTTGTACCGTAACATTCGATAACCTGTCTTTAGTATACAAGAACTCAATCATTATCATTCGCAATCCGAACTCTGACCTGTCAAACTGTATTTGTTTCTGCTGATAGATGCCAGCTTTATAATGCTGCTCATGCTAGCGATTACGATTGTGGACTATCTGAGTGGATGGAATATAGAACAACAATGTATTGTGACACCCATTCTAGCATTGTTAACAACAATATACACTATTTGGGACCATCTATCAAAATTTTGTTTCTTTATCCGAAACGGTTATCGAGTTATCGAATTTTGAAACAAACTGGTAGTAGGGGTTAGGCGAGCTTATGTTCCCAACTGGGATATACCGATTCGGTTGTTGACGCTGATTAAGAATATATATACTTTATGGCGTCGGAGATGCTTCCTTCTGCCTGTTACATACTTTTGCACAAAAGCATTATACCCTTTTTACGCATTTTCAATGGGTTCAGGGTATAGAAAGAAGTATGAATCTTTAATGCATGGAAACATCTGAACGATTAAGTGAACTTGAAATAGATTTACTTTAAAGGTAAAATGATAAAGCTACAGATGAATGGATGAATAGATCTGTAATTTATTGTTTATTCAACTACCCTTTTTCAGTTAGACATTAGTTAAATCTTAGGTCATACATTGGTTCATACATTGGTTATTAAGAAACTACACAATTTCGCTTTGATTGATTGATTTGATTGATTCGAATGAATCAATGATTGGAACCTCTTTTTTGCACTTTCGACTGCACGAAAAAGCTAAAAAGCAGCCACAAAAGCTACCTAAAGCAGCTGCCGACAAAGGCAAGCGTAACATGTGTTGTTGTTGTTGTTGTGGTGAGATTATCTATTGTTGTTGTAAGTGTCGCTTGTTTTGTTATTAGCACCCGCTGCCATTTGTGGCTTAGTATCTTGCACTAAATCTCACCATCTCCCTCTACGTTATACATACATATATACATACATATATACATATAAGGTTATCTATGTTGCTGCTTCTGTTGTTAGCTAGAGTGTGTCTTCGTGTGTGTGTGTGTGTGTGTGTAAGTGTGCAATGTGCAAATTTGCCCTCCCCCATGACCTTACCATCCCCTTTTGAGATTAGATTCCCAGCTTCACGTTTAGCCTGCGTGTTTTGGCGTTTCGTGTTTTTATACCCTTAACCCATTGAAAATGGGTAAAAAGGGTATAATGGATTTGTACAAAAGTATGTAACAGGGAGAAGGAAGCATCTCCGACCCCATAAAGTATATATATTCTTGATCAGCATCAACAGCCGAGTCGATATAGCCATGTCCGTCTGTCCGTCCGTCCGTCTGTCCGTCTGTCCGTCTGTCCGTCCGTATGTATGAACGCGTCGATCTCAGAGACTATAAGAGCTAGAGACTCCAGATTTGGTATATAAGCTCGCCTAATCCCTAGGCAGTACAAGTTTGTTTTAGATTTTCGATAACTCCTCCCGTTTCCGATATACACATGTAATCGATAACAACAAAATCTTCAATTTAGAAAACTTTTTGATGCAGTTTAAAAGATTAGACTAAACAAAGACAATCTGTGAAAATTTTATTGAAATCGGTTGAGAAACACTGGAGATATGGAGTATTGAAATTAAGAAGGTATGCCCTATACGCGTATACATACAGCCACTCACACATACTTGCAAGCACTGACTGTATGCGTAAATTATAGGGTTAAGGGTATAGTCTAGTCGGGATTTCTCGACTAGAGCCTTCTTACTTGTTATACCCTGAATTAGGGTATAATGGTTTTGTGCAAAAGTATGTAACAGGCAGAAGGAAGCATCTCCGACGCCATAAAGTATATATATTCCTGATCAGCGTCAACAACCGAATCGGTATATCCCAGTTGGGAACATAAGCTCGCCTAACCCCTACTACCAGTTTGTTTCAAAATTCGATAACTCGATAACCGTTTCGGATAAAGAAACAAAATTTTGATAGATGGTCCCAAATAGTGTATATTGTTGTTAACAATGCTAGAATGGGTGTCACAATACATTGTTGTTCTATATTCCATCCACTCAGATAGTCCACAATCGTAATCGCTAGCATGAGCAGCATTTTAAAGCTGGCATCTATCAGCAGA
>JAWNNV010000467.1:0-35766 GCA_035044485.1 Scaptomyza reducta
TCACCTTCGTTAACGGTTTGATTTGCGTTGTTTTTTTTTGAACCAGCGTTACTGACCTCTGCCTGATCTGCCTTACCTTCAACCTTACCATCTGTATAGATGATGCCCGAGAAGTTTTTAAATCGCATAGCAACATTCCAGTTACTGTCCAACGTTGCAGACGTGCTTGTGATCCTGTAAATCCCTGCCTTTACATCTAAGTTGTTTAGTTCAAGTTTTAACGAGTTCGAGTCGATCGAACTTTTGTGCACTTGGCTTTTTCGGCTTTTGCAACTAAACAGGATCATACACGCCAATACTATCAAACCAATATTTTTCATTTTGAAATTTTAATTTAGATCATACTTCGCTACCACAGAAGCCACGAAGCAAGCAAGATTGACCTTATTGCTGTCGTAAGCTGCCATATCCGTGGCATTGTCGATAAAACATATCTCAATTAAGGCCACAGCACCCTTTTTTCGCATCAGTGCCAATCGGCCACGTGCTGACTGCGACTCGGTCTTAACACCCCTATTAGCAATCCCCATGATTTTAGCCATACCGTTAACAAGTTCTTGGGCCATTGCTTTTGATCGCTCATTTGCATTATCCGGAATAAGGACTTCCACGCCTGTAGCTTTACCGTTGAAAGCGTTGAAATGCGGTTCGACCACCACATCTTCACCCTCAGAACTAACACGTCCTAAATATTGCCCTAGTGTTTCGTTGTCGTCATCCTGTATCACTGTTTTACCAAGATTTCGCAGTTGATCGTTTACCAAGTTTCGGAAATGCATAGTTTCAACATTCTCCTTTCGCCCATTGACCCCGATCGCTCCTGAATCTCTGTTATGATGGCCAGCACTTGAATAAGATTTATTAGACGCCATTGTTATCCTTTTTAAACTTGAATAATTCGTTTACCTTTTCTTGAATCTGTCCGATCCAATACGTTTTTCCTTTACCGTTGATCACACCAAGATTTTCACCTATGCTGATAATATTCTCCGTTGCGATATGAACTGCAAGAAATAAATGCAACCAATCAAAAAACCAGTATCCGACATTTGATCCCTTCACATTGAAACTTTCCGCAAAAGAGTTACTGACAAATAGCATCACTAGGTAACAGGCCATCTTCAAACTGAAACGACTCATCTTGGTCGAACTTGCAGGTATCTGTGCTACTTTCGAAGCAATCATACCTGAAAACACTTCCACTCATCATGACGCAGACAAATGCAATAGTTGCCAGCACATCGAGTCCAAAAATTTTATAAGTTGCTACTGAAAGCGCACTCGTTGAAAGAACCACAGCAGACATATTATATTTGATAGAAGGGAATAGAGAGCTGGTCAGATCCGACCAGCTTTCATATTCAAATGTTTTCAGCAGTTTTTCGACGTGCTTCATAAGACTAAGGTTTGATACCTGAAACCAAAGCCCCAAAACCATGCTCCTGAATCTTATCGACCAGACCATAAGCCTGAATACGGATTTCGCTAGTAGGATCAGCACTTCTTGTGTCTGTCACCTCTGAATCATATAAGATTTTTAACTTATCTAGATGATACACCGTGTTCGGGCTGTAAAAGAAGGTAGAAGCATCTCTATCTGTATTCACAGTAGCTTCTCCGATACCTTTTAAGACACCATCTGCTCCGTAAATTGGATTTTTGTTATTTTCCCACAGATTCAACGTATAGAAACCTAAACACTCACCAGTCTGTGGATTGATACGAATACCATCCCGATAGTTATTAGTGGAAGCTCTATCATGCATTAAATCCTGCTGATGGTTGCTCGAAAGGATAAACTGCAATCCTTTCGGGTTAGGCAGATTTAAAGTTTTGATTATACCGTAAAATTTGATCAGATCGGCATAGGTCAGGCGCAAACGCCCTGTTCCATCATCGTCACCTGTCGTACGTAAAACTGGCATCCCAACAGCATTTGCGTTTGGAGCTAGCTTATTCAGTGTATAATCTCTTAAACCTAACTTAAACGCTTCGAACTGTTTTATACGAACTTCTGCACGCTTATCAAACTGGAGACTGCGAACTTCTTTATCGTCACATTCAGTAGGGGTAGTATCAAATTTGTCCCATTCGATAAGACCCTTTTTTCCTGCCATTTTAGCTAGGCGTAAAGTCATCCTGATTGTTGACTTTGAACTCCAACGTTGTTGATCAGTTTATTGAAACGAATACCGTCCGCACTGATTGCGGATTTATTGGCCGATCCCAGCACACCGATAAAGTCGTCGTTGTAGTTTTTAAATTCTTCAAGTAGACCAGGTGCAACATATTGGTTCAACCAATTCCCATCTATTAATCCCATAATTTCTTAGCTAATATTTCTTTGTTTGTGATTTTGTTAATTACTTCCCTTTAATACTACCCGAATAGCTCTGCAAATTTTTCAGGATCTTCCTTGAACATCAGCTCCAGTTCTTCTGGCGCTTTATCCTGCCATTCAGCATACGTCCATTTTTCCTCTGCCCTTCGGTTGCCGTCTTTTTACGGGTTGAAAGTTCAGTCAAAGAGGTTTTATTGTTTACCAGCTTTTCAACCTGACGAAATGCAAGATCATATTTGACCTCAGCAAGCTCTTCGAAGTCCTTACGTTCATCCGCCGTCAGTTTAGCTTTGTCCAACAATTCGGTGAAAGCCTTTTCTTTCTCAGACTTTACGGCTGCTTTAAGAGCAGTGTGCTGATCCTTTTCATTTTTAAGGGCAATTTCTGAAGCGGTAAGTTTTGCGGACAGTTTCATTACAGCGCCTTCCACTTCCTCGAGTGATTCTGCGCTTTGCAGGCCATAGGTAGACAATACAGCTACACAGGCAGCACCTAACATTAATTTTGACATAGTCTTGTTTTGCTTATCGATTTTTAATTTATTGACTGATTGTAGAGAAAGGGTAATCTGTTCCTCGTCTAGGAGTTCCCCCGTTTTAGAGTAGAGCTTAATAGAGTTGGCATTGCTCGGTACCGCGACGATGGACACTTCAAAAAGTTCAGCTTTTAAGAGCCAGTAGGATCCGTCCGGTCTTTCTTCCATGAAAAGATGACTAAAAGTGATGCCCATAGAACATCCCTTTAAAAAACCGCCATCAACCTTACTTGAAATTTTCACTGCATCTTCGTCATTCAGATCAAATACGGCATCAGCTAATAATTGGCTCCCTTCGACACGGATGTTCTCCCAGCGTCCGATAACGTTGTTGGTGGAATTCCAATGATCCGACAGCATCACTGGGTTAGCTTTGAATCGTTCGAGGTCAATTCCCTCATTCATGATCCTGAACCCGTAACTGTTGGTGATGGATTCATCGTTTAGTACAAATGTTTTTGCCATACTTTTTAAACTCTCATTTCTGATTTGATATGACAAAGAAATCCAACTTTGGATAGCTATTTGAATTAGTTGCGCAAGGATTGCACAACTAATTCAAATCGAGCCTTTTTCATGGGACTTTTGAGCTGTATTAAAGGAATATATATGGCAGTTAGACTCGAAAAGAAGCGACAGCAGGCGGAAGAGTGGTATATCGAAAATGAAGGATCCACTCAAAAAGAATGTGCTGAAATTTTTAAGGTTACAGAAAAGACAATAGGCAACTGGGTCAAGAAATACAATTGGGAGGAAAAGAGGTTAGACTATCATTCGTCACCGGTAAAGATTAAGCAGTTACTGCAACGGGAAGCAATGTATGTTGCCCAAGGAAATAAACCAAGGATCAATGCTGACTCCCTGATCAAGATTATGTCAGGACTTGACCGCTGTGACAGTAAAGCTGATCCTATTGTGGTATCCCGTGTACTAAAAGATCTTGACAATTTCATTTCAGTTGATGATCCTGCATTTGCAACGCAGGCAACGAAATACCATAAGCTTTTTTTACAGCACCGTATTGATCAGGAGGGTTAAGTATGGTTGTTAAAAATAAATATCAAAAGCTGATTGCTGACTACGATAAACATTGTCAGCGCATCGCCAGATCCACAACGCTAAATATACATGAAACTCTAAAAGAAAAGCGTGAACGCATGGCTCTTTTGGAGAAAGATTATGTGGCATGGTTTGAATATTACTTTCCAAATTTTGCAAAAAAAAAGTGCGCATGGTTTCACGTCAAGCTGGCAGCGCTACTGATTGCGTCAAATAGAATCAGGTTACTGGTTGAAATGTTCCGTTCATCCGGTAAATCCGTGCATGTCGCGATGGGCATCCCTTTATTTCTATATCTGGTCAAAAATGATCTAAAATTCATGCTTTTGATCGGAAAGAATCAGTCAAAGGCAAATACACTGCTTTCCGGTATTCAGGGACAGCTACAGTATAATAAAAGGATAATCAATGATTATGGAGTAAAGTTTAACCAGGGATCATGGGCAGATGGAGATTTCACGACAACCGATGGTGTTAAATTTATGGCGCTCGGTTTTGGAGTTGATCCAAGAGGAGTAAGAGAAGAAGCTTCACGTCCTGATTACATTGTATGTGATGATGTCGACTCTAAAAAGCACATCAATAATGACCGGATAATGGAAGATAACGTCGACTACATTACCGAAGATATCTGGGGAACTTTTGATTCGGACGATGACTCGGTAGAACGATTCGTATTTACCAATAACAATTTTCATAAAAAGAGTATCACAAACAGGCTTAAAACCTACTATACCGATCAGATTCAAAAAAATAAAGAAAGAGCCAAGGAAGCAAGAAGGCATAAAGTCAGAACTAAACCACGGGGATTTAAGGAGACAACCTTTGAAATCCTCACTGTCAATGCCGTAAAGGATATTCAGGATTTTGAACCAAACTGGCCTGAAAAAACAAGTTCAGATTACTGGAAAGATAAATTTGAAAGCATGCCTTACCGGTCATTCATGCGCGAGTACATGAATACCCATATAGAGGACGGGGCGATTTTCAAATTTGAGGACATCCTTTATTGTGAGCCATATAAACTTAAGGAGTACGATGCCTTATGTTTTTATGGTGATTTGAGTTATAAAGCTCAGGGCGATTACAAAGCAATGGTACTGATCGGTAAGAAGGGACGCGACTTCCATATACTGATCGTATATCTAAGACAAAAAAGCAGAGCTGATGTTGCCCGATGGCTCTATGACACCTATGAAGACAACAAGCTTTCAAAAGTTAATATCAAATATCTGATTGAAGGTCTATTTGCCATGGATGAGTTCGTCAGTGATTTTGATCAGGAAGGAGACACTAGAGGCTACTCACATCCCCGTAGTAGCAGACAAACGGGGTAAGACCGACAAGTTTGAAAGAATCGAAGGCTCTAGCAGGTTTTTTTGAAAGACACAATGTCTATTTCAGCTCCAGCATGCGCAACAGTGATATGCAAACTTTGATCGACCAGTTTCTTGCTTTTGAAAAAGGAAGTCAGGCACATGATGACGGTCCTGATGCTGTACATGGAGGTTTTACTTATGTAAATAAAAGAACCCGCAAGTCTAGATCACAATATCGGTCAAGCCCTAGAAAATCATTCAAATATTAAACCCCTTTTAACAACATTTTAAAATATGCCATTTCTTATAGCACAAGAGCTCAAATCCGTAATCCGGGAATACAAGGTAAACCACATTGCGGACAATGATCCGGCTAACATAACTGTTGCCATAAGCACAGCAATCACAGAGGTTGCCAGCCGACTTGTATCAAAAAATGATAGAAGCAAAAATGATGGACGTCTCAAGATAGACGCTAAAGCTCTTTTCTTACAGCAGGGAGATGAACGGAATCCACTGATCTTAGAACTGACAAAGATTGTGAGCCTTATGGTGGTTGCTTCCAAGAAGTAATGCAGGTGTAGACTGGGAAGTCGTGAGGGATCGATATTCCGCAGCCATCGATTACATAAAAGATCTCGCAACTGGAGAAGCCAATGACCTTACTCTTCCAACAATTGAAGAGCCTATAGACGAAGATGGTAATCCGATCAGTACAGTAAAACCGTTTCGCATGGGTTCCCGTGCAAAATTTAATCATGAATAATCATGGCAAAGAACAAGAAAAAAGAAAAAGGAATCAACACTGTTTCCAAGTCTCCGCTGAAAAGGGTAATGGACTACAAGCTGAAGAGCATCTCCCATACCCGAAAAGACATCAAGGACTGGACTATGGCAACCAATATGGTCAATTATGTGGAGGAGCCGAGTAATTACATGTTGCAGGAGCTACTGAATGACATATGTAATGACGGCCACTTAACATCCCAACGCGAAAACTTAAGAGATCAGATATTTTCGTCACCATTCACCATTTATCACAATGATCAGCAAGATGATGAAGAAACGAAACTATTACGCAATTCATCGGGCATTAAAAATATGATCGGATTCATCCATGAAACAGATGAATATGCCTACTCCGTTGTCGAACTCAGTTTAAATAACGAAAAGCTTAAAGTTGATCTTGTTCCCCGAACAAACATCATACCCCAGAACGGGACATTCTTAGAAGACTATACCAATACTTCCAATAAGATCAAATACAGGGAACTTAGGGAGTTTGGCACATGGATTCTTGAATTCAATAAACTAGATATTTCCAAAGGAGAGCTGGGACTGTTAAATAAATTGGTACCCCAAGTTCTGATGAAGCGTTTTGCCCAGAGCTGCTGGAGTGAACTTTGCGAGATTTATGGTATTCCACCGCGAGTATTAAAAACAAATACTGCCGATACAGGTATGATGAACCGCGGAGAAGAAATGATGCGTGACATGGGTGCGGCTGCATGGTTCATTATTGATGAGGCCGAAACTTTGGAATTTGCAACAGGAGCTACCACAAATGGCGACGTATACCGTAACCTGATTAATTTATGTTCCGATGTAATATCATTGGTGATGCTTGGTGCTGTAGTTGGACAGGACACCAAAAACGGATCAAGATCAAAAGAGGAGGCTGCACAGGAACTGCTATGGATCAAGGCACAGGCACGCATGGCATATATCGAGCAGGAAATGAACGAAACTGTACTGCCCGCCCTTGCTCGAATCGGTTTAATAAAAGAAGGTGCTGTATTTAAATATGATGAAGCAGAGGACACCAATAAACTCTTTGAATTTGCAAAAGCATTTATAAACAGTCCCAATTATAGAATTCCGGCAGATTTTATCAGAGAGAAGTTTGGCATTGAAGTAATAGAGGTCGAAACTAAAGAAAGTGATGATACTGAAAAGAAAGGTAGCCAAAAACTCAAAGCAGATCTCCCTTCTAATTTTTTCGACTAAGCCCCTCAGATCAGCCTGCTGATCTGGGAGGGCTTACCCTTAGTGCCGTAGATAGCTA
The DNA here is from genome assembly GCA_035044485.1 of Scaptomyza reducta. Taxonomy (NCBI): domain Eukaryota; kingdom Metazoa; phylum Arthropoda; class Insecta; order Diptera; family Drosophilidae; genus Scaptomyza; species Scaptomyza reducta. Next base: position 7,320 of record JAWNNV010000467.1, read on the forward strand.
TTATTGCTGTGATCACCATCATGATCAAATTGATCTGGCAGCAGTGGGCAGTTCTGACTTCGGTAAGTACATCGAAAAGTTAATCAGGGAAATGTGGGAAAAGCAGGCGCTTGATCAGGGCTTTGATCCGGTATTGATTCAAACCTATGGAGAAAGACTGAGCAAAGGTATAAAGAAGGGATATGGTAAAGAATATGCACAGATTGATTTCAATTCGCCTGATTATAGGAAGCTTTACATCTTAGAAAAAAATGCATGGCAATTCAGTGCTGCAAAAACTTACAGTCAGCTCAAAGAAATGTCCAATGCGCTTTTAAGACCCGATGGATCAATAAGGCCTTTTGATGAATTCAGGATCCAGACAACGATTATAACGGGCAAACATTTAAGGCACCTCAAGACAGAGTATAATCTTGCAATTGGGGGCGCTCAAATGGCTGCGATGTGGGAACGCATTCAAGCACAAAAGCATATTTATCCATATTTGGAATTTATAGCTATTGAAGATGACCATACCACAGCATTATGCCTTTCGCTCAATGGAGTAATTAAGCACGTAGATGATCCTTTTTGGTTAGTGTTTTTTCCGCTCAATCATTACGGATGTAGATCAACCGTTAAACAGCTACGTACTGCGACAGAGACTCCAGATAGTGAAATAATCTATCCTGAAATTCCTAAAATATTTAAGGTCAATTTAGGCGAAAGAGGACTAGCATTTCCTGAAGATCATGCATATTTCACAGAAATGCCCGCTGAAGTGATGAAAGAAAGTAGACAGTTTTTTCCTTACAACATGCAGATGGACATATTAGATATTTCAGATATGACACTGGGTATCGTGCGTCAACATTTTATGGCAGACACAAAAGCAAGTGATTACAAAAGAATGTATGATATCGCTGTTGAGAAAGCAAGAAAGGAAAAGATATTGGTTGATATCATGCCGACTCTTGACCCCGACACGTATCCAGCACAACGCTTGATTGTCTTCCCTGATGCAAAAAAGGGTAAGTCAGCAGATTTACGTATTGATAAAAAACTGTGGGAAGAGGAATATTCGACAAGATCTCACAACATTAATAATATTAAACATGCTATTGGTGCAGGTTCAAAACAAGCTGATCATGTGATCATCACATTGAGTGAAGAGGTAAATGCAGAAATATTAAACCGATTAGTCAACGGACGTTGGAAAGATCATCAAGATCTGAAAACAATATTATTCAGATACCAGGAGAAAGAATGGATTTACAAAAGGCCATAAAAGCCAAAAGCCCTAATTTACATCAGGGCTTTTGGGGCACGGTGACCTACCTAAGTCGATCTCCGTAAAGCAAATATACAAACAAATGAGCAATCAACAAAATATACAACAATTTTTCGCGCAGTTCAAGGAAAAGGTAAATGCTGTACAGCAACGACTTCCAGCCATCATCGGTACCGAGGTTGTCAATTCATCTTTGGACAATTTTCGATCAGAGAGTTTTTTCGGTGATAAGTGGCAACCTCGTAAGGACAAAAAGAATACAAGAAAGCTGTTGATAAAGACAGGTACGTTAATGCGAAGTCCACGTGTAATCTCCAGTATGATAGGCCATGTAGTAGTCGGATCCGATATTCCCTATGCATCAGTACATAATAATGGAGATGTCATCAACCGTATGGAAAGATCGGAAACGTTTGTGCGTAACCGATATAAAAAAGGAACAAAGAAAGGATTGTTCAAACGCGGTACCACAGCAGGGCAAGGCATGACATTCAAAGCATATTCATACAGCATGCCAGTTAGAAAATTTCTTGGGTCACACCCTAAACTAAAAACTCATCTGGAGACAGTGATGAGGGAGGAATTTGTTAATGAATTTAAATAACATTTAAAACGCTTTTAAAATGAAAGAAAAACCAAAGATAGATCTTAAAAAAATCATCAAAACAAAACCTGTTTTTATTAAGCATATTATTCTAATTACATAATTATGAAAGAGCTATTTTTATACCTTAGAGAGTTAGTGAGCACAGTCCCTTCAATCAATTGGTTTGACCTTGATAAAGGTCAAGTCGATAGCTACGAAACAAGACCTGCAATTGATTTTCCAGCAGTACTTGTCAAAATCGAATACCCTTCAACCACAAAATTGACTGGTAAACAGCAGCAGTGCAATGTAATTATTACTGCAAAGATCGTTTTCGATTTTATGGATGAAACCAATAGTATTATACCCGAAGCTATTTTAGAGCAGTCACTAAAGGTATTTGATATTGCAGATGAAGTACATAAAAAGTTTCAAGGCGCAATGGATGTCAAGGTAATCAGAACACCCATTGAGCGATCAAGCCTAAGAGACCCCAACAGGGCAGACAAGCTCAAAGTCCTTCAGTACGTCTACACAACCAAAACTATTGATTAACAAAAAAGCCTGAGTTTATCTCAGGCTTACTAGTATTAAAAAAGCATTAATTGTTTAGTGGAATAATCAGATGGCTTCATACTTTTGATATTCATCCACTGTCGATAAGACAAATGGATTCCATAACTTGGAAAGACAGATTGCAGGATACGTGTATCGGGAATATCACGCTCCTTGGCTTCTTGATATACCTTAACGATATACTGCACACGACGATGATAATTTCGATTGTTGTAGGCCATAGAATTGTTTAAAAAACAAAATATAATTTTGAATTAAACAAAAATACAAAATATTTAGCAATAAAAAAGCCTTTAAACTTTCGTTTAAAGGCTTTTTTATTGCTAAACTAAACTACCATGGGCTGTAAGAATAAAATTTCATATTTGTCACATTTTTAGCAATCAATGTATTTTCACCATCCTTAATATTAAAATTTGTATATGAATAGGCGGCCTTAGGGCTATCAGACAAATCTGTCATTATAGCAATAAAATAACGTCCAACTGGTAGGGTTATGTTTTTAACATCAAGATTGGCATATTGATAGTCAGCTTTGAAAGTATTTTTTGTGCCCACCTCAGTAGCATATTGACCGTCACCAGATCCTGCCCATATTAACTCTTTATTATCAGCTTTCCATATTTGCACAATAGTTACAGCAAAATTTTCTTCTACTTTACCACCACTCGTCAAAGTCTTACTCTTAGTAAACTTCAACCCAAGGCTTCCTGTCTTCGTTTTATCCTCCACTTGGCTATTATCTTTTGAACAAGAAACAAAACCAACTGATAGCACTATTAACATTAATAATATTCTTTTCATATTTCTTTTAGATTAACAATATCCAAATATATCACTTTTTACCCAACCTCCACAATAAGGCTTCCCGTAATTTTGTTTGATTGTCTCCTTTATGATCATAACGACCATAATCATTGTTCGTGCTATTTTGTATTCTTTTATCCCACTGCTTTAAAGCTAATCTATCCTGTCTGTCTTTTACATATTTTTGCATCCATTTCATCACCGTAGGACCATCCAAACGTTGAAAGTCTTCTCCAAAGTATCCTTTACGTGCCATATTCAGACATATGCATATCTCCTCCAAAGTCAATTGAGGAAATTCTGCCACTATCAAGTTTGCAATCTGAAATGCTCCAGCTTCGTTATAGCAACGATCTACTATGAAAAACATCTTTAGTTCCATTAACATCATCACGATATGATCTGCAACTGCCTCTTCATTAACAACAGCCATATTACGGATTGTTTGAGGTTCGGAGTAATGTGCAAGCTCACCTTTATAATATGCAAGCTCACCCTTCAACTGGATGATAAACTTAGCCTTATCTTTTCCTTCGTATTCGTAAAAAAAACGAAGACTTCTATCCACACTATCAATTTTATCATTTAGAGTCCGATATTGTTCAAATCTTTCTTCAACTTTCTCAGGAGTCCATTTTGCCATTTTGGTCATTGCCATAGTTGTATTTTGACCTAAGGCGATCATAAACTTTGACGGCTTCCAAATTACCAGACTGTTGTTTTGTGCTTCCATTTTTGATCTTATCTATAATCTCTAACAGATTTTTATTAATTACTCCCAAACTCTTATTTCGCTGAAGCGACACATTCAATCTTCCCCAATGCATCAATATTGCTTTGAAACTTTCAAACGCTGCCTCGTCCGTTTTATCAATACTTGCTCCCTTCAGTTGCAGAAGGATTGATTTCAAAGCCTGACCCTGTGAAGGGTTCCTGATCACTGGGAGGTCAAAGCTCCTGAGCCAGTCGTGATAAAAACCCATTGCATCGTTATGATGTGGATTCGGTTCTTCTTTTTTATCCAGTCCCTTCAGTCGGGACAATATGGAGCGGAGGACAATAACCTCCGCACCCTGCTTGACCGCTTTCTTTATATGACTGTCAAGCCATTTTATTTCTTCCTTAAGTGTCATAATTCCACAAACTAAGTTTTCCTTTTACGTCTAAAATAGGTTTATCATAAATCACCGGATTTGCAAGTACCCAGTTCCACACTTCACCATTATTACTTTTTTCAGCCCAGATACTTTGCGCGTTTACGATGCAATCAACGATGTCTACCTCTCCAATAATAGCTCCATGTATGAGCTGTGATGTTGACTGTATTTCTTTAAATCCATTTTCTTTATGTTTATATCCATATTCAAAAGCTTGTTTCCAATTGAGAACTTCAACAAGTTTTTTACAAGCAGGCTTTTGTGCTGTATGAATGTAGATCCTGCCTCTGAAAGTTGTTTTCCAAGTTCGGTTCTCAATATCCTTTATACCTTGAGCTATCAGCGTAGCATAAGGCTCTTTTATAGTTAATGCTTTCATTTATGTTCTATTCATTGTTTTTTAGAATTCATCAATTAGAATAACACTCTTTTCCATTCTCATCTTCAAACCATTCTTCATAACAATCATCATTTGAGTCATCCTCACATTTTGGACAGATATTACATGCTACTCGCACTGCATTTTTAGGGACATCATGTCCATTTAGGTCAGCTTTCTTGCTATTACCACATTTACAAAATATTTTCATATGTGTTCTATTTCTTGTTTTAGTGTTTAAATAAACCTGTAACCTCTCGGTTTCATTGCTTCAATAGTCGCCTTAAACGGAAACTCACCCATTTCCTTAACCTTTAGACACTGTTCCTGAAGAATAACCGATCCGGTAAATATTATACGTTCTTTGTCTTCATGACGAATACTGATCGTCATCACCTTTCCATTTCCTTTATCTGAATACTTCGATTTATCGATCTTGAAGTCTAGCACTTCAATGACTTTGTCAACGACTTCGTCCATCTCTATTTTCTTTCCTGTAAATCTTTCTGTTTGAATATTTAATTCACTGAATTTTTTCATTTAAAAGTTTTTTTATTAAGTTTTTGGAGGAGCAATGTTTTGCCCATCCGAGGTAACTGGCTATACTGGCTTTTGATTTTTTTGATTTAATTGCTCTGGCGAAAGCCTTTTTAATACTCTTTCTTAAAAGGGTATGTGTATGATAATGTTCATACCCTCCAAAGTCAATTCCTAATGATACTGGAAATGGTCCCCGATTAGGTTTTAAGCTAAGTTTAAGACGTGAGGACAGATAACTTGATATTTCTTGATGCACGTAGTGTAAATATGATTTATCTGCATGTAGGATAATCATATCATCCGCATACCTGAAGTAGTAGCGAATACCCAGTACTTCTTTGATATGGTGATCCATGTATGTCAAATAAAAGTTTGACAGGTATTGGCTGAGATAATTACCGATCGGCAACCCTTCTGAACTATCTATAATACCATCTAGAAGAGAAAGCATTTCTTTATCTTTTATTTTCTTCCTTAATAAGGATTTTAAGATATCATTATCTACAGATGGGTAAAATTTGCGTATATCGAGCTGTAAGCAATATGTTGTGTCATCAACATTCTTTAATGCATCACGTAAAGCATAGCTTGCTTTATGTACACCGCGTCCTTTTATACAGCTATATGTGTCAGCAGTAAACATGCTTACAAATACAGGCTCCAAAACGTTCATGACAGCATGATGAACAATGCGATCACGATATGGAAGGATAGCAATTTGTCTTTCCTTTCGTTCCTGGATAACTCGGTAACGATAAGGTGATGTCTTGTAAGTATTACCTGCAAGTTCTTTATAGAGATCAGCAATGTTTTGCTCATAGTTCTTATCGAACTCAATCACACCAGTCTGTTTTGCCTTACCACGTCTTGCGATTCTGTCAGCAAGTAAAAGATTTTCTATGCTGAAGACTTGCTCATATATGTTGTTTATTCTTTTCATTTTTTCGCCTTTGCTTTAGAGGTCGTCTTCATCCGTTTAAGATTACCAACGCCCTGAAAGATTTGGAGTATTTTTTTACCTTACGGTAAGGTCTGTACTGTTATTAATTTTATTAGCATGTGGGCACTGACATTCGCGTTGTCGTTGTCGTAGTTGTAGTCGTTGTACGAGAACCCAACAGCCGAACCAGTACAGTACACAACCTAAGTTTATTTACTTGCTCTTGTTAGGAGCTAATGATCTGTTATAGATATCAATGAACTGCTGTCCCATGTAGATTGCCTTTTCGGATGTGTCTACCGATCGGCGGGCACCGACAAACGCGTAGTCGTCGTCGCAGAGGTAGTCGCAGAACGAGAACCCAACAGCCGAACCAGCATTTCTGCTAAAATATGGATAGTACCATTTTTGATCCATTGTCAGTTCTTTACCTTCACGCAATGCTAAAGCAATTTCCTCAATCTCTTTATCCGCTTTTTGAGCATCTGTGTCATGCTCTGTTTCTAATTCGAACTGCTCTATTGATTTGCCGTTAAACTCAAGAGCTGCTTCCAAACTATCGATACGCTCTATGATATTTTTGACGAATACTTTTTCGCCAAATAGATTTTTCAATAGGTTCTTACCTTTTGCGTTTGCTTCATCAAAAGCTTTAACTGCATTTTCTTTTAAAATTGTTAGATTTTCCATGTTTCAATTAACCGTTAATGTATTCACTGTATTCTTTTGTAAATGTTTTGCCTGCATAGATTGCTCTCTCACGATCTATCATAAGAAGGCGGGCACCGACATCCGCGCCGTCGTAGTCGTAGCTGTAGTCGTTGAACGAGAACCCAACAGCCGAACGGTTAGGATTCCAGAAGTAAGGCCAATAACCTGAGGTAACATTCTTACCACCATTCATAGCCAATACAATAGCTTTTACTTTTTCGTAGCCACAAGTATCAGGCGCCATCTTGATTGTGCGATTATTAAATTGCTCCAATGTTTCGCCATTAAACTCAAGCACTTTTTCGAATGTGTCAATTTTCTTGTAATCCATTTTTAAACCTCCTTTAAACTTTATTTAAATAATCTTTGTAAATTTTATTTTCAAACACCCATAGAACTTTGTTAAGGGTGTTAACATCCAACTGGTTCAATTCAACACCGTAGTTTTCCAGTGACCAGTTGTTGAGTCTTCCGACGATCTCAATCGTGTTTGAACCCCAGTTCATCTTTCCTGCTAATGCAATAAGCTTCTTTCGCTGTTTATCACCAGGAGCAACTGCATCGGGACGTTTTGTCTGTTGCCATTTTCTTACACGTATAAATAGTTCATGATACTCACCATCGTTGAGCGCACGAAGGCTATCGGTACGGCCTGAAGTAAACTCGGACACAACTTCTTTATATTCTATACCAGCGGCCTTGCAGATGGCAAAAAATTCAGGATAATTTCTAGCCATATTAATAACTTGCAATAATGTCACATCTAACTTTTGTAATCCTAAATTTTTCATATGTAACATCAGGATCAGTACTAGCATCATTAATATCTTGTATTACTTTGTACTCCGCCTCAGCTTTCGTTTTAGCTAAAGCAAGTACAGTCACAAATTGAGGTTTCATTTTATAACTGGTATTAGTATGTTTAACCCTTACTTTTACTACCCACGCTGACTTCTCCATAATTAAATCCTCCAAAAAACTAATCCAAACCCTAAAACCATAAACTCTGTGCGACAGCTTGTAGATGCATATCCCAATAGTGGAAGAAACATAAACCGGCCAATTTTCCAATAACTTCTAAATCCGATTCTCATAACTTTAATAGTTGTTTTTTAATTTCTTGATTAAATGCCTCATGTATATCCAATCTTTCATTGTCTTTTATCGCTATATCATGTGCAGATAGCACATTTTGAAAAACATTTTGATATACACTCATTTCTTTCTCTACAGGTTCACGAATTATAGTGTAACCCTTTTTGTGTAGAAAAGCTTTCTTCTCGTCTAACGAGAAGAAAAGCGTTAATTTATCCTCGTCATACATGCGGAGGTTCTTTAAGTACTATATCAACTTCATCTGGAGTAGCGTCTTTCCAATAGAACTTCCTTACACCATTCCAGCTACGATCCATTTCCCAGTAGAAATATTCAATTTGCAATACATATTGACCATCACGCAAGATCCATTGGTATTCTCCTGTGCGGAGATGATCTTCACCTTCAATATTCTGCTTAAGCTCAATATTGGTATTTATAAAATTTAAATACAGAAGCCTATATAAGATCATGAATAAGATAAAAGCAACTAAAAGAGCATAATCATCTACTGCGATTCTTTGAAAAATATCTAGTATATTCATCAGACAGTAAATCTAAAATCCAACTTAATAGACTTTCCTTGCGCATCCTTTATATACTTCCAACCTGACACATACATCGAATTTTTTCGACGTTGTTGAGCTGCTATAATGATTTCAAGTCCTTCATTGAATAATTCTGAATTAAAATCTTCCTTCATATTGCTTAGTTGAATGATAGATGCGGGATTCAACATTCCTGTTTTTGCCGACGGTTTCAATAGCGTGTTTACTGCCTTAGATAGTTTTTGCACATTCGAGGCATCAGAAGAGAGAGAGGTTAAAAACTCTTTAATCTTTTCAACACCGACATTCTCAGTACCATCAAATCCAATAGTTACATTATGACCTATTGTGATTGAGGCAGTGCCATCTTCTAACGTAGAGGTGTGACTTTCTTGGTTTCCAACTTTAACACCGTAGATGCTCTCTTTAAGAGCCAAAATGTTATTGAAATCAGTAAATAGACCTACAATAAGATTGTCTGTCATATTATGATGACTAACTAATTTATCAATGTTACTGGCTACATAATCAGAAGACATTTCTTTGAAAGCTTTTTTATCTTCCGCTTTTTTTGCTTTTTCAGCTTTAGCTTCTTTCGCTAGATCAGCCATGAGTGCCTTGCGCTCAACTGCCGATAATTTTGTGATATCTGTCATTGGTTTTATTTTTTAATGTTTATAGTTGTATCAATTTTAGTATCTCGGATTTTGCAGCCCATACATTTAGGGGGATGCTTTATCGACTCAGGCTCGATCAGCTCATTCTTTTCACAAGAGCTAACTAAAGCCATCATTGTGCAACAAAGAGTTGCTAGTATTAATTCTTTCATAGCTTTATTTATTTGATTCACGAATTAGTTTAAGAACTGCGTTATATCCCTTCATAAACTGATCGCAGTTGATCAGTTTCTTAGCTGAATTGATCCACATATATTCGTCACATATTTGCTTGTAATTAAAATCATTTGGCTCATAAGATTCCAATACACCATCCTTATTAACCCACATAAATGACTCTAGTTCATCTTTTGCAATCGGTAGAAAATCATTGGTATTTCTCCAGTTCCATTCATTCTTCCAATAGCCGGACATTAGAGATGAATATCTGACCTCATTTAACATCTCAACTGGATATCCATGAAACATGGTTGTTAAGAATAGCTCATACTGTTGAAGCTGATGTGAGCAATAGATCTCCTTTGTAATTCCGATATATTCACAGACCTGCTCCATGTTGCGATCAGCGAGCTCCTTTGCAAGCTGAGCAGCACTCTTTTGTTTTACGATCGTTTTCATATTGTTTAAGTTTTATTGATTGCTAATTACCATGATACTCTTGTGCTCCTTTATCCCACACAGTATAATATCCAACAGGTCCGATATACCTGCCTTTTGAAAATGCCCGATATCCCTCAACCCAAATTTTTAATGCTGCATCATACATTACTCTCTTAGCTGTTCGTCCGCTTGGTTGCTTTCCATCCGCTTGACTATTGATGATAAAGAGCTTTTTTGGATAGCGCTGTATCAGTGCGCGATACTTTTCGAAAGTCAGATTGGTATACTGAAAACTATCCAGCACAACAATATTTTGACTCTTATGGCTATCTAGCCTTATATAAAGCTCTTCGATAGATTCCTGAACCAGCACCAGACGACGCTTTACAGAAGCCAATCCAGCATTTAAAAAAGCTTTTTGCATCGTATGTGCAGCACCCTCTTCCAGAGAATTGTAAAGAACACGATCATGCTTACATAGCTCTTTGCATAGTTTTAGGATAAATGTGGTTTTACCATTACCCGAGTTTCCCCAAATAAACCAGCTACCGCTAACCTCAGGCTCTCCAAAGGCCTCATACCATTTATCTGTTAATGGTAGAAGCTTATACTTTTTATTTAATAAATCCGATACGCTGTAAGCTCTAGCCATTATTGTAGTCCCAATACTATTTTTAGAAATTCCAAGTTTAATTCTTTACCTGTACGATCAGCCTCACGCATTACAGGAACCAGCACATCATGTAACTCACCATAGTTATCACAATTGTCACGTAGCCATTTCGACGTTTCCTTATCTACACTTGATAGAAAGTCTTTAAAGCGTTTATCAATTGGGGAAATATTGCGAATACGGAATTTGATTCGTCTATATAATTGAGGTATCCCAGCCTTGTTTTTCTTACGGAGTTTATCAATGTTCTCAGTCAATTGAGAAGTACCGATAAGTATCAGTGAGCACCACTCATTTAGAATATCAAACAGTTCCTTGAATGAGCAAAGAGCGGGTTGTTTCATATATTCGCTTTCATCAAATGCAAAAACAGGATCATATCCGTTTTCTGAAAGGCTTTTCATGTGTTTAGCAATATGTCTTAGCTTTGCTGACTTTGTTTTACGCTCGACAGGTAGTCTCAATTCAACAAACATTTTATCGACGATGTCAGCCAAAGTATCTGAGCTACCAACCTTGATGGAAAACACTTCATTTCTAAATTTTGACTTAAAAAGTTCAAGTGAAAATGTTTTGCCACATCCAGTTTCTCCGATCAGTACTGCAACTTCTCCATTATCCTTAGCATCTTGCAAACAGACAAGAATCTCTTTTAATTGCGGAGTAGCTTGAGTCTTCCAGTACTGCTTTTCAATCGGGTAATCAATGAGCCTAGCAACTCTTTTAAAATATTTGTCAGCAATAGGCACATCTTTATCCTTCGCTCTAATAATGTAGTTACGCTTACGCATTTCGATCAGGTATCGTGCATTCACTCCTGCGTGCACAACTATATAATCCTGATTAAGATTTTGCTCACTGATATAAGCTTCAAGAGCTTCAATAATATTATCTTTTAATTCGTTTGTCATGATATAAAGTCATTTAAGTTGATTTTTTCGTTAATATATTCCTCACGTTCCTTTCCTAAGCTGATATTCTCAGGAGTATCGTACACTTCTTGTTTCATCTGAAGCTTGTGTGCAGCAGCTGATATCCGGTTATTGTTCCGTTGATCTTTATGTTGACCAGTGCTGTCCGTTAGGATCAGTTTAGAAAGCGTACCATTTAATGATGGTGTCTCCAGAAATAATTGACTGACAATCCTGTCATGTTTGATATTACGCTCGATGATCTTTTCTTCCAGTGCTATATTGAATCCGTCCACTAAAGCCAATTGTCCCGCATCACCTTCCTGACGATCGTACAATGCCATAGGCTGTATGTATTTTTCTTCAAGCATAAATTTGACTGTACCTATCTCTTCAACTAATTTTCCATTCTGAGAATCTGCATTGACCACAAGCACCTTGGACATATCATCACGATCAAACTTGACGCACCAATCAATATGTCTATGCTCTCTAAATGCCACATCAAAACTGTCATAAACAAACTTTTGCTTGTTCAATGTGATGGTTAAGCCGTCGTGGTGCAGTCTGTTTGTGAATCCTGTTACTTCACCAAATAGGTTAAGATATTCGTCATCTAACAAAGGCACATGATCAACATCAGCCATTTCATGCCATCTGGCAACATATTTATCGTGCAGTCCCATTCTTCTTATTTCAATGCTCTTTTCAACCTGACGGCAAACACCATCATAATCAGGAAAAGAATGTTTGATTTTATCTAAGAATTCACTGTTTGGCTGATTCTCTTTTCTGGAGGTCACACCGTAACCGGACCAGTTGTTATGCGTCAATTGCAAAGACTTGTTCCATTCTTTAAAAAATGGTTCGATACGCTTAGCTTTAGCATTTCTAACACGTGCAGGGGTATAGTGCTTGGTCATTGCTTCATAGATCGGCACAAGTACACCTTTACCGTAGTGATCACTCTGTATCTGCAATGACTTGTAACGTTGCCCAAACAGTTCTTTTGTGTGGTTGGCAGCGTTCCTCAATGCTTCACGGATCAGTCCAGTGGTTTCATGCGTTCCAATAGCATATCCGATCGGATAATTCAAATATGGATCTAGTATCACTACGCATGTTGGACGATTGTGGTAGGTGGTTATTTTATTTCCTTCGCTATTCACACCGGTGCTTTGATATAAGAGTTCAACATCCCAGCCATCAATAGACCAGTACACCATAGGCACATTGGGAGCCCTACGTTTCACCTGCATGTTTCTGCTATTACGTAAAGTTGATGTACCTTGATTTCCAGCTATGATATACAGGTCAAGTTCTTTTCTGAATTTGGCCACAGTACTGTCAGAGATAGGTTTCCATCCGAGCTTTTCTGCAACTTCATTATAAACACGTGAAATCTGCATGTTATCAAAGTTCTGATGCTTACGCAACAGTTTTTCCAAGATAGCCAGCTGTTCCTCACTTACTACTTTTGCAGTGTTCTGATTCTCCAGTTTACCCGATATTAAGGAGCGGTATCCATTCTTTTTATAAGCTGAAAGCGTACGTCTTAATGATTTAACCTTGAGGGTATGGCCAAGTTTATCCTCCAGAGCCTCTACATCTTCACATACCAGATCCCATACAGGCTTGATATCTGTACTATTAGGGTTTCCATACGCTTTGCGGAAAGCACGTCTCTGACTCATTGCCGCTATCACGGCGTTCAAAATAGAAGCATTAATAGTGTAAGTGCCCTTTAACTCTTTACTAAGCTCTTTACCGCTGGGCAATTTATAAGTAGCATAGAAGTTTGATGCTTTAGCATCCCAGTCATATAATCGCTCAAGAGGTAAAGATTCTTTAACGATAAGGTGAGGATTGCCCAATCTATCGATACACATTGTCTGCCATTGCTCAGGCATATTTTCAAATGAGAACAGCGCCTCATTTCCTGATCCTTTTCCTTCACGAAGGCGAAGGCCTTTTGTACGGCTGGCACGTTTCTTTAATGCATCATATGAACACACCCGAATACTCAGGTCATGGGCAACGACAACAGGATCCGGTTTGTTATCTTCGATCACATCTGTGATCAGATAACTTACCTTGACACCTATCTGTCCGTCGTGTATTACATATGCTTTATTCCACATGATAGTTTTGTTTTATTATTAGTTCCCGTCCGGCTGCGATGACCGGATTACGCTTTCGGGAATTTTCGCTAACTTTATTATTCAACTTAATTTATTAGCGATATGATTAACCAGCAGGAGATCAAGAACGTCATCGAAAGACGTCTCTGCCCCGAACACCAAGAACATCCCACTGTAGAAGTTACATCTACTGGCATTCGACTAAGTGTCTGTTGCGAGACCTTTAAACAGGCTCTAACCGAACAAGTCAAGGAGTTGACGGCTCAGCAAGCGAAGGACTATGCCCGTCAGCAGATTCAGAGCATGTTTCGTCGGTGATTTCTAGATGTGTGGTCAAAAGAGAGTAGATATATATACTGTTCTTTTTTGACCGCATTCTCCATTTTACTTTTAGGATCAACCAGACTAGCTTCCAAAAAGAATCGACTGATAATACGATTGGCTGGCTACACTTTATCTCTACTTTTATCATAGCTTATTGGTTATTTTAAAGCTGCCTTTACAGCTTGCTCTTGTTTATAATAATCCTTACGGATAGTCTCGCAGGTGATCCCTTTTTTTGTTCCGTCAATACTCTGACGTATGTATGTCTTGGAGAAGCCATACTTTTCAACCAGGTGATTTATAACCACAGGGTTGTAGCTGTTTCTTTTTCTGTTATCTTTGTTCATTGCTCTGTTGGTTTCGTTATTGACAACTATCATTGCTTTTGTTTTTCGTTAAGACAAATATAGTCTAATATTTTAGACATAAACAAATTAATTTCTAATATTTTGGAAACAGCAAGAAAAAGAATTATAGATTTTATTGAAAATCAAAGGATTACATCAAAGGAATTTTTAACAAAAACAGGCTTAGCAAAAGGTTTTGTCGATAGATCTCATCAGAAATCTAGTGCTTCAGACGTTTATTTGTCTAAAATTTTAGAAGCATATCCTGAAATCAGTGCAGAATGGCTTTTAACTGGTAATGGCGCAATGCTTAAAGAGGGAGATCAAACACAAGTCTTTAAATTGCGAAATGATCGCACAGTGAAACATCAGCAAATACCATTATATGACCTTGAAGCTTCGGCAGGATTAGTGCAATTGTTCCAAGACAGCAATAGTGTAACACCTATAGACACGATCAGCATCCCCAACCTTCCTAAATGTGATGGAGCGCTGTATGTAGTAGGAGATAGCATGTATCCATTACTTAAATCTGGAGATATCGTTATGTACAAACAGGTTCACGATTTGCCGAATGACTTTTTTTGGGGAGAAATGTATTTAGTGCATATAGATATGGATGGTGATACATATACCACAGTTAAATATATACAGCGTTCAGAGGTAGGTCCAGAGCACATCAAACTAGTTAGTTATAACCAGCACCATTCGCCAAAAGACATCCATTTATCCCGAATCCGCGCAGCCGCATTGGTCAAAGCATCCGTTCGTGTCAATAGCATGATGTAACACACACGCACAATTAAAACCTTCTCCAAAGACTTAATCGATTGAAAAACAGTGCTATTAATAAACTCTGTAATTGTATTATGGGTATATCAATACGGTCTAAAACAGTAGTTTTACACATGTATTAAAGAAACAAGGCTATTTTAATGACGTTTTTTAAACCGTTAAAATGTCCCACTAAATGTCCCACTAAGTGTCCCTCTTTTGTGTTTTTTAAACATTTCATACCTCTTACGTTTAACAATAAAAAAGGCCAGCAATCAAACTAGATTACTGGCCAATACAATATTTAACACCTCATTAAACCACCTTTAAACATTATTTTAAGCTGTTTTAAGACCTTTTTACCGTCACAATGGTACTCATGACCCACAAACAGTATAAGCCATCCACAATAATGGTACATGAATGGTAGCAAATGGAACTATAAGCACTTTCGTTTCAGTCCACAAAAACAACAAAAACCACGCATAAACAGCCTTATTGACCGCTTAAACATGGTTTTTAGTAACATCGGCGCAATCGCCGCTTATAAACGTTTCGTTCTATCCCCTATACCGTCTGTTTTTAGTTGCAAAATCTAATCCTAGATTAAAAATCTCAACACGTTTATAAACGGCAAAACCATTTGTCAAATTTTTTAAAACCACTTGTCTCAAAAAAAACAAATTAAACAGTCTTTAATACCTGCTTAAAGACTGTTTAAGACTCATTTAAATATCAAATAAAGTCAACGAATCATTAGGATTACTCAAATCATAATTTGCTGTCAACACTTCTACCTTTTTCTTTCCTGCACCACCTGTTCCATTAGCAACACTAACCGTCTGAATAACTTTTCGTGTACTCCAATTGTTTTTGAGGCTATAAGACGCCAAAATATCACTAGGGTAACTACTCATAAGAAATTTACCTTTACACGTCTCTAAGGTCTTTAAAAGTGCTTCAAAGTCATCAACACTGTAGCCGTCATAATGACCACAATCAGAGTTAAAATAAGGAGGATTGCAATAATGGAAGGCATTCTGATAATCTCTCGATCTTATGATACGTAAAGCATCGGTATTTTCAATCTGAACATTCTGCAATCTAATTGCATAATCCTCCGTAAAAGATTCTCTTTTATTGTTTATTTTTTGAGATGTTGTAGCCTTTATTTTGTCATATCCCCAAGTGCCGTCAAGCATTGCACTAAATGATTGAGAGCTTAATACCCAAACAGACCACGCACGTTGAATCCTACTAAAGAGATGGGGATTATTATACATGACAGAAGCATCTGCATGAAGTGATCTAGAATGTAGGCTGATACGAACCATCTTCTCCAGCTCAACAAATT
Source organism: Scaptomyza reducta (assembly GCA_035044485.1). Lineage (NCBI taxonomy): Eukaryota > Metazoa > Arthropoda > Insecta > Diptera > Drosophilidae > Scaptomyza > Scaptomyza reducta. The sequence goes on from JAWNNV010000467.1 coordinate 23,730, forward strand.
CATTTTTACATACTTCATAAAAATTAATAAGTTCTCTATTATAATCATTGATCACCTCGACTTCACTAGGTTGCTTTGCCCAAAAAATTGCACCTCCACCAACAAATGGTTCTACATATGTTTGATGCTTTGGGAATAAGGGGATTATAGTTGACACTAGGTTTTGTTTACCCCCATAATAACTAATTGGTGTTTTCAATATATCTTTCATTACCTTTTATTTTCTATATTTGTACCTCTCACAACAACAAAATGCACATGTTACCAGCAAGAGCTTTGAGCCTCCAGCATGGTGCTATGTGCATTTACTTTTTGAAGTTGTGAGAGATGAATAAAAGACTGGAGGCTTATTTTTGAAGACCTTTTTTAAAAGGGATTGGAGCTTGAGCTATTTTGAATAAATTCTACAAGAACTCCGCCCCGATAGTTGTAGTGGGAATAAAGAGATGGCGTGCCAGTTGTAAATTTACCAGTATAACCAATTTTATCACCCATTTGTATCGTTCCCGAAAACAAATGTAGTCCGACACCTCCAGCAGCATCAACCCACAATGGCGCTGACTTTTCAAAACCTATCTGAACAGATCGCTTAGGTGTGCTGCTACCACCACCTAATTGAAAAGTTTCACGGGCAAATGTTATAGCTTCGACACTTTGAGACATTTCTCTGTTATGTACATTATTACCTGATGTATGAAGGGAGGTCGCATTTAATTTTGAAAAACCATAACCGTCATCGGCAATTATCCAGTCCCCTATTTTTGATTCTCCTGTGATTGTTAGATTAGTCGCAACTATCTCTTGAGCAAATAGCTTAACTACATTGATCATATATGCAGTTAAAACATCTGTATCGATACTTCCTGTTTCTATACTATCTCCACTGATCAATGTAAACATTTTAGTAGACCTAAAAGATCGTGAACCTTCAAGTACACTACTTAATATGCCAAGATTAAAATACCAATGACCGACTTCAAAGTCTACAGATATAGGATCAATTGATAATACCCATTCACCGGTTAAAGATGTTTTGCTACATTTAGCAGAAAGATAGTAAGGCTTCTTTTGGTCTAAGCCTGTTATATTAAATGAAGGAATTGACCAAGTATAACCCAAACCATCTATTTTGTATTTTTTATGCACCAGATTCGTTGCTGTTAGATTGAATGTATCTGAACCTAATGTAAATTGAGGAGCAGGATCAAGATCATAGTACATGCTATCCGTGCCAATTAAAAGTGTTATAGCTTGAATCATGGCCTCATCTAAATTCATATCTGGATCAAATACCTTAGACTTAAATTCATTTATCGACATTACATTTCGACGATCATTTTCAGCGCTCTTTTTGTTGACCTGAGTTATAACCTCTTTATTTTCTTTAATATCCTTTTCGACCTTTTGAACCCGTGTGTAAGTAACTTCTTGACCTATCTCTGCTATAAATGTCATGCCCTGAAAAAGAACTTCAGGAAAACAGGCAGTATAGCTCACGGATGTTACACGTAGATTATCATTTAATCCGATCTGTTCATCTTTAAAGGGTATGATATCACCTTCTTCAATAATAGTGTTTTTACGTTTTAGATCGAGGGGATCAATAGGTGCTTCATAAATAACACGAGGTACTTTGTTACTTGCTAAATATTCTGCTCTTTTAACAGCCAATTCTGACAATGCTGAATCAACGTAACTTTGAGGCATACGTAAACCAATAAGCACATATTTATCTCCAACAGCCGCAATTGAGACCCCTGATGGATAAATATCACCGTTTTCAGATTTGATCGCTTCGTAGCGAATGACTTTAGTAGTATGATTATATGATAGAACTTTGAATTGTTTATCTGTCAGCATCCCACCTTTAAACACAATATATAGTTCCTGTCCATCGATCCTTTGTCCATTCAGATCAAAGTCTAGATCAGTAGTAATTGTGTAACTCATTTCATTTATCTGATCAACGCCTTTGACAGTCGCATTAATTAGGCGTGGATAAATTTCTTTATCTTCAAAAACACCTTCACGAATACCAAAAACCTCAATAGATTCTATATTTTCATCATATCCCTGTAAAGTCAATTGTTTGAATGCATATGAAGCTGGCAAGTTCTGTGTACCACCAACAGCAAACGCACGGGTAACAATCTGACTATTTTCGACACTTACTCTTTTAATCGAATAAAGTCCCTGATGTTGACCGTATGCAAGCGGATAATTACGAGCCTGACCAACTTTCTTTTTAATCGTAATTGTTTGATTCTTTATCTGCCACTCGCATTTACAAGCCTCTGCAATCATATTTAAAGCTGTTAAATGATCAACTTTATCAAAACTCACAGTAAATGGCTCAACAGCTTCAAGATCACCAACCGTCCACCCTGAATCGACACTATTGATTGATTGACCGAACATAAACATAAATGTTTCCAATGTGTCAGAATAATCAAAGACCAAAGCGCCCTCATCTTTGATTAGGAATCGGGACAACGTATGTCGTTGCCCCTCAAACTTTATATTATGTTCAAATTGATGATAACGCTTTACATCAGGTTGTTTATTAATGGTCATTTTTTCACCCTTATAAGTGACATAATCCCCAACTTGCAAATCAATCAAATAACTTAGCGTTAAGTTAAAAATAAGATTATGCTCACCTTGCAGTCTCTTGGTGAATGTACCAGATACTAACGGCAATTCAGCGACAATTTCATTTCCTCTATATACTTCTACTATCATGTTATACTATTTAAATTGAAATAATGATTTACCGATAAATTATTACATCATTTAATACCCGATCAGATCTTCAAATCTTATCATTTCTATACTGGTCCTATTTTGCGCTGAAGGATGAAGAGGAGGCTTTTTCTATTGCTAGAATAGAATGCGTACCAATCTTCATTGACATCCTGAATTACAGAGTGATAATGGAATCCATTTTTATTTGTAAAGCCCTTAATTAAAGTTGGTTTTAGCGTGGATTTATCTATTTTATAAATACCAATTCCTGATCGATTAACCACCTGACCTTGTCGCGCATAAGCATAATTTTGATCGGTTACAATAGCAATTAAGTCTCCTTTATACTCCATCAGCCAGGGACGAGAGGGATCTGTTATCGCTAAAATTCTCGTTGTTGTAGTATTAAAAGTATTAGTTGTGATATTGTATTTATACAGGTAATAGTAATTATCACTTCCCCTTGTTAAAAAAACAATATCATCACCTATCAGGCTAGTGCAGGTTTCGGGATAAACCGAATTTTGCATTACTGTATTAGCTGTAACAAAAGTATAATCTACTCCGTTACTTGTTTTTAACAACGCTATTTTAGAGTAAGTTCCGCCAGCGGCTTCAGCAATAGACATTGCACAATAGTAATCATTTCCGTATTTTACGTATTTTAATACAGTTTGAATGATACTAGATGTCAGGCCTGTGATCTGGTAGAAATCTTGAAATATTTCCTGTAAGTAACTTAGCGTAAAATCTTTTTTAATTCCTTTGTAAGTTAAAGAACATGTGCCTATTGTATTATCTCTATAATCTTGCGTAGTTCTATCTATTGTTAAGTAAGTTAGTCTAGCTCCTATATTATCTAAAGAATTATCACCCTGACAAAGAAGCTTAAAGTACCTTGTATCTTCCCCCGACATGAAGAACCAACCTTCTCCGACTGTACCTTGCTGATTTACAACAAAGTTGTTATCAAAAATATGACCTTTCGTGACTGCGTTTTTTATCCTTCTATCGTACTTATCCACAACATTGAAAACAGTCAACTTACTATTGTAGTCGGTAGATGTTTCTCCGTCCGAAATTTCCGAGAAGCCGTAAGTCACATAAATGAAACCTAGACAATTTTTATCTGTAGCAGCAATAGAACTATGTGCCCATTTCTCCTTCCAAAAATCATTAAGTGCGATGGCTTCGTCAAATACGCGCTGTGTACTCTTGTGCACAAGGGCATCAAAGGTATCTTTACTTAAGACATCGTTATTAATATTAGACTGATCTAAAAATTTCTTGGAGAAGATTCGATTTATGGAAACTTTGTAGTCTTTTTTACCCGCCTGTGTATTTGTCATACACCTAACAAAACAATCTTCTGTGGCTGTATAATTAAATACTAACAATACATTAATGCCTTGACTTGCTACTCTAGAATTATTATCTATAGCTTTAAATGTTTTATCGACGTTATAGATAGCCCCGAAATAAGTCAACGCTGTACCCTCATCGCCATACAATTCTGCCTTTATAGAATCCCCTTTATTAAGCCAAATATAACGTGTAGATGCTTTATTATTTATATCCGAGGATGTGAATCTGTAGTCTCCGCTTGCCGTGGAAATTCCAGCTCCTTTAATAAATTTAGGCTCTAATATTTCCTCGATTCTAGCTACCGCACCAAGTTCATTTTGAAAATCCGATGGGAGATATATCTCGTTATTTTGCCTAATCACAGTAGCTTTCAATTGACTATAGTCAGCTCCGTTAGTCAGCGTAGTTACACAAACAACGTAACAATCCTCTTGCGCAGTATAGGTGCCTGCGATCGGTATAGTCGCCGAACCTGAACCCGCAACACCTCCAGTTCTCCTTAAGAATGTTTTATCTAATTTATATATAGCCCCAAAATATTGCAAATTTATAGTAGGTGTTCCAAAAAAAACGCAATTAATTATCTCCCCTTTTTTTAAAAGAATATAATCCGTTATTGCATTAAAGGAATTATCTGTAATAGCCCCTGTGGTAGTATTTACTATTTTTCCGCTAATCCAATTCCAATATCTATACTCACCTATAACGGGTCTTTTATTGGATAAAAGCTGATCAAAAGTTACAACGTTATCAGAAGGCTCCAAATAGAATCTATTGTTAAGACTTAGTATTTCAACACTATACCCAACCTGATTAGATGAAATGCTTGTCTCTACAACAATATATCCATCTTTTGATGCTACGTACTCAACTTCTAACATCACTGATGTGCCCTGACTAGTCTGGCGATAAAAATGATTTAAGGGCTGGTAGACTTTATTTGCATCGTATACTCCTCCAAAATAAACACTACTTCCTGATCCTGCGGTGGGATAATATTTTATTTTTGCTCTATCACCAGCACTTAAATATACATATCCGCTTATTGCTGAGGTATTTCTAGTAATTATATTTCCGTTGACATCGAGGCCTTTTTGTTTTGTAAATTTATCAGAACCAATATTAGAAGCGCTGTTATCTCTTTTATTTAAAAACAAAGGATTTGAAAATTTCCATACAGCGTCCTGACTCGTCGCTTCCACCCCCCCCTGCAAAACTGAGGATGCAACAGAAATCGAAGGCAAAGTCGCCTGATCTTGAATCTCCCATACTTTTGCAAAAGCATCCCAAAACAACTTTGCTACAGTATCTTTACCAATTGGAGGCAACGCAACTCCTAAATAGGTGAAAGTACGACCATTTGCACCACCGTAAATCTCAGCTGATTTATTCACATTACCAAGAGTCGGCAATACATTACCAACTATCTTAACTGCATCACCTACTTTTTTACCTGCTTCGTTTGCTATTTCTTCCAAGCCTACAGCTCCAGCAGTTCCGTCCTTCTTTACAGCCAATAAACCGTGAACATTTGATGCTAGTTCAAGTGGTGTTTTTTCGCTTAATTCATAACTTTTATCGTTAATTTCCATAACTGGTTTTTACTAAGATTCTTTGATTGCCATTAATTATTATATACCGTTTTAAACCATCTACTAAATATTTGAATAGATATGGTTTCTTATTTGGATCAGTTTCAAACTTGATAGTGAACTGTGCAGAACATTCATCGTACAATTCTGCATTGATAAACTCCCAGTTTGAAACGCTCTTGAAACGAAGTTTAAATGCTTCGCCCCAGTCAATTATTTGAAAATCTATCGAACCATTTATCGTGATCATTTTTAAAAACTCACGCTTCTTTTTTCGATAGTCAGCCATCGACGTCCCCTTGATCAGGAACGGAACCTCAAACTCTTGAACATCTTCGATCAGTTCTGCGGTTTCATCATAGTCCTTACCAGGGGAGTCTGGCCACATGTTAAAAAACACTTCCTTGTAAGGAGTAGGGTTTTCAAAAACAGAAAGACCACCTTCCTCAAGACAAACACCAAAAGCCGATTCGATATCTATTCCATCAATCAGAACATCAACCCCCATAATAACCTCCTTTTGTATTATCTTTAATTGATTTCAATTCTGTAACAACATTTTTCAACTCTATTACTGTAGCAGCAGTATTTTCTTCAATTGCTTTTAAGAAACGAACCTGAGCAACTAATTGATCATAACTTTTCGCTTCAAATTCGAGCACCTTTTGCACAGCTAATAACTGTTGTTTAGAGACATCGAGATGAGCACGAGCAATACCTGTAAACTCCGCACCTGTTTGCTCGGTAATTCGTTCAATACCTTCACTCTTGATTGAAGGAGAACCTATCTTACCACCTGTCAGCTTGTCGATTTCTTTGAGTGCATCGATTCCGTTTTTAACAACTTCCTCGTAACCTTTTTTAAAGGCATCGATTTCTTCTTGAGAAAGGCCGTCTTTTGAATCTTCTCTAAATTTTTTAACCAATTCCTGAAGTGGTTCTTCTAGCACTGTTGCTGACATGGCTGACAACAAAGCATTTTGAATGATCTCTTCGATATCATCAGCAAAATCTATAACACCTCTTTTCCCATCTTTGAAGCCCTGAATTATGCTAGATGAAATGCTATCAGCTTTTATGCCTCCAGACATTTTATCCATAATAGTTTCATCTATTTCTTTTAACAAATCATTGATGTCGTCAACCTCATTTTTAGCTTTTTGAAGATTCTCGAATAAGGCCTTAGTAGCTTCATTCATTTTACCTTCGGTATATAGCTTTTCGAGATCATCATAGGTCTTACCAACAAGCGAAGCAGTAACATCGACGACTCGGGTTTTCTTTCCAATTCCTAAAAATCCACCGTATTTTTCAGTCTTTTGACCAGTTACTTCTAGACCTTCTTGCCTAATCTTTTCAAGTGCATACTCATAATCAGATAAAACTTCTTGTCGGTTAATTTTTTCCTTTTTTATAGATGTGTAATTTCCGTACTTTCGTTTAGTAATCTTATCATAACTAAGATCACGAAGCTTTTCTGTTTTCAGTTGAACTTCCAGCAATTCTTTCTGAATTTCAAGCTCCTTCAATGTCATTTCGTTGACACTATCATGTGATCTTGCTCTTTCGCGCAAAAGTCGGCCATATTCTAGTTCTCCAGCTATTATCTTATCCTGATATTCTTTCAGTTGTTTTTCTGCCAGTCTAGCAGACTCTTCAGCAGCCTTAAAAAAACCAACGACTCCAGATACAACGCCAGACACTGCACTGACGATCTGCCCAACAGGACCAGCCACCCCTGCGATTGCTGAAATTGACCCCAAAAATCCACCACCATCATTAGCTTTATTAGCGGCATAATTATTTACACCTTTGATCAAATCTTTAAAGCCAGACGAGACTTGAACAGTAGATTTTAGAACATTAGCAACTCCTTGAAGCATTAACCCCAGTTCCTCATTGACCGCACCAATTGAATTCGCCATGTCAGAAAACTCTGAAGACACCTTCATCACACGCTCAGGCAAACGATCGTCGAGAGATTTGGTAGCATCTTTGAGGGCTTCACGAATTTTCTTTAGCTGTTCTGGCGAAATGCTGATCCCCGATGCTAACATGCCCTCGGCATCTTTTATCACTTTCCGAGCTCCAGAATCTGTCAATTTCTCGATCCCTTCAAATAGATTTTTGTATGAATCTAACTTTTGAATATTCGAATCATCAAGTTGATTGAGTTCCTCGATATGTTTACGATCAAACTCGGCAAGTTCTTCAGCAGTTGCAGTTGCTACCTGTGAAGCACGAGAGGTTTCAAATTCAGAGATTAGACTCTTTCTTTTTTGATCGTAGGTGATCATCAGAGCCAGCAGATCAGTCAACTTTTGTTCCTCAATCTTTTTTGCTTCATCACTTTCATTCTTAAGAATCTTCACACGTTCCTGCTGTCCAGCATCACCAGTGCCCAAAGACACCGCAGTAATCGACGATTCATTATCAGACGCTAAAGACTTCATATAATCGGCAAAAGTTTCAAAACCTTTCAATTCTGATTTATATCGAGCGTCAGCTTTTTCTTTTCCTAACTTAGACTTATAGTCTTCGTAATTTAAAAATATCGTTTTTTGAGCTTCAATTTCTTTCTCCAGCTTTTTTGTATCCTGCTTGTACAGCAATTCTTTTTTAGCTTGTACCTCTATCGAATTAAGATCATCAACAACAGAAGAATCAATTAATTCAAGAGGCTTAAACGCTTTCTTAGCCTTGTTTTTTTCATTGTACTTTACTATTTTTTCGTTTTCATCCGTGATGACTTTACGGTACTTTTCAAACTTATCTTTCAACGCCTGCATCTCAGCAGAATCAGACTCCATACCCTTCCGTGCATATTCCTTTTCGACTTCATCCATTTTATCGAGCACAGATGTACGCCCCTTAAGCATACTGTCAAATAGATTCTCTTGAGCTGCTGTAGATGGTGTTTTCTTTATCTTCTTGACTTTTTCATCGACCTTAACGAACTTGATCAGGAACTCATCCGTTTTTTCCAAGATCTTTGTTTCGTCATCTATTTCTTTTATCGCCTTGATCGCACGTAGATCACTACCAAGCTTCTTGTCTGCAACAGTAAGCCCCTTTACTGTACCACCACCCAGCGGACCACCTCCAACGGTCTGATTTAGATCGTCACCTTGTTTTTGGTATCTGATCTTTTCATTGATGTTGGCATTTTGGACTTTTTGCTTTTTAAAATTCAGCTCCAAAATTTTCGCCGCATTCTCTTCCATCTTTTTTTCTGCTGCACGAGCACGGGCAGACTCCATAATCGACTTGGTCAACTCTTTATACTGATCAGCCGCCTTACCCGTTAGCAAAATCTCACTTGACAGTTTTCCGAGAGTTTCTGGATATGTTTTCTGAAGCTCCAAGACAGCAGCCTTTCGCTGTTTTGTTGACCTTGTCACATCTTCAACAACAGTTCGCATCACGCGCAGATGCGTTAGATCTTTTGCGGCCGTCTTGAACGAATCGGACATTACAGCGTTAAAAGCTGCAAAATTCCTGCGCGCTTGAGTAATAGCATCGTTCGCTTTAAACATAGTAGCAAAAAATGCCATTATTTCTTTGGAGTATGTATTAATAAGAGTAATACCGATCGTGATGACGGTATTCCAAGAAAAAACCGAACGCATCAAATCTTTAAATGCACCTTTCCCTGTGTTACCTGTTGATTTAATAGAAGCGCCAATTGCTCCAACAGCGACCGACGCCTTATCAGCAGCTTGAGGAAGCTTTGGCAAATCAGCGGGCATCATCGGTACTTTACTTATCTTTTCAATCTCAGATTCGAATGACTTAATCTGTTGTCGATACTTATCAAAAAACTTATCATCAATTGGTAATCCTAGCGTGCTATTTTCACCCGACCATTTAACAAGATCGGATTGAATCCTCGCTATTTTACCTCTCAAAGTTTCAATTCTACCTTCTGTGTCAGCTGTAACACTTCCGATGTTTTGACTAACTGCTGTGGCGACATTCTGAATTGCATCGACATTTCCCTCAACAGCTTTTTGTGCGATATTCATTTCAGTTCCCAGTTTGCCCAAATCTTCAGGTACTACAGGAGCCTTAGTTATCTTTTCAATTTCAGCGGTTAATTGATTAATTTCGGCATGGTATTGATCAAAAAGTTTATCGTCTATTGACAAGCCTAAGGTGCTGTTTTCACCTGTCCACTTGTTGATGTCACTTTGAATATTGGCAATTTTCGCTCGCAAAGTTTCAATTCTACTTTCAGTACCTTTGCTAAGGTTACTGAGGTTTTGATTTACTTTTTTTTCTATATTCTCAATTGAACTTCCTGCACCTTCGATCGATTTTTGCGCAAGATTCATTTCAGCACCTAGCGTTGCATTATCAACATCCCACTCAATCCCTAGTCTTAGATTTTCCATTTTTATACTGTTTGCGTCTCTCTTTTAAATCAGTTCCCGTGATCAACACGCTTGACCGTTTTACCATTTGAACCTGATCTACCATATACATCTGTAAATTTGCCCAGCTAATCTTTTCAAGTATATAGTGATGTGTCCAGCCTTTTTTATCACTTATTTGATTTAAAAGCCCCCAAGGGCTATGCATGCCCACGGCAATTAACTCCTCTTGGGAATTTGACCCAGCTTTGGCGGCGAGATCATCTTTGATCTTACCAATCTGGTAGTAGTCATAAAATCCTCCAATCCTCCATGAAGGATTGTCAGCTGTAAAAGACTCAGTGCTTCAGAAACAGATAAGGACTCCTGCAACCATTTTGCATAAGGCTTAAGCAGAATCTTTGTTAAGGTTTTATCAACGATGAAGAGACAAGCAAGTGCCCGATAAATGTATTTGCCATACCTGACATTGAATAGCATTGCATTTTCAATCGATATTTTTTGCAGATCTTCAATTGACAACTGACAGTGCAAGTACCAATATCCCATTCTCATTAATGCTCCACCCGTAGGGCTTCTCAAGACAATTTCAACGCTACGTTTCTGGAAAATTCTAAAAAAAAGAGGGGCGCGAACCCTAACTCTCACGCCCCTTTGTAATAGAGTCTCTGTTGCTTGAAGCTCAGTTTTATTTGCATCCATAGCGCTACTTATTAATCTTCAGGGGCATCTGGCCAAGAAAATGCCTTCACATTGGCGATACCAGTATCTTGAACAGTCGCGACCACAGTAATTGTCACGACAGCTTCGTCATTGATATCATTTTTCAACTGAGCCATACAGCTCATGTTAGGTGCAATTATCTGACTACCATCTTCTAGATAAAAATGCAAGAACTTATTCGTAGGCAATTTCTTTTTTGGTTTATGCCAGGTTTTTAACCCCTCAACATCAGTGACAGTACCACCTAACCACGCCAGCTTTTCTTCTGCATCTGTTTTTAAAATCTGGAAAGTGATCGTTTCATCAGCGACACTATAGCGGATCACTTTTGCATTATTATTACCTTGCTGATAATGCTTTGTCGCTGTAGACTCGCCATCATCATGCGATATAGTATCCTTATAAACTTCAAGTTCTTTAGGAGAGACCATTGCTCCAGTTGCTGGATCCATTGCACCATATTCAGCTCGTGAACAGCCATATTGATATTTTCCCATTCTATTATTGTTTTTTAGTTTAAAGCCTAGATTAATTAATCCTTTTTCTCATTGTCACTAGATCCATCAGTTCCTGCACCTTCTGTTTCACTGCTGGTAGTTTCGGTTCCCTGATCTGGATCTTTATCTGCACCATCTTTTTCAAGTTGAGCACCAGCCAATTCAGTCTCCTTTTCAGCTATCTTAGTTTTAAGCTTATCGATACCGATATTTCCCTGAGCTGCCTTACCGTACAACTTCAGATAGTTTGCTTTTAAAGCCTCACGTTCTAAGTCCAATTGTTGAGAACCTGCTGACTTAGCAGCGGTGTCCGGATTAGCATGCACTTTTTCTTCTGATACTTTGCTGTCTTGATAATCTGATCGGCGATGAGCAGCAACTTCACTGTCTTTCAACTTGAACGCATGTGATTTTGCATATCCTTCAGACAAAAAGATGCGCTCATCGTGTGTCGAGTAAAGAATGTCATTTTCAGGCTTTGGATATTGTGCAAATACGATTGCCAATTTCTTTTCCAATGTATTTTCTTTATGTTCCATAATATTTAAATGGATTTTAAAACGGTTTTAATTTTGATTTAATCTTGGTAACAACGAAGTAACCAAGCAATGATATAGCAGTTAGTCCCAAGAGCCATACCCACCAAGGGATTGTACCCTCGACCTCTTTTTGGCGGTCTTCTTCCTTTTTCTTATATGAGGTTTCTTCAGCTTTGAGATCAACTTTGTTTGATCTGGTTGTA
>JAWNNV010000471.1:0-11759 GCA_035044485.1 Scaptomyza reducta
GCTCCATTAAAGTATATGGAACTTATTCTTTAAAGTAATTGGAACTACTTCTTCAAAGTAATTATTACTTCTTCTTTAAATTAATTAGAACTTCTTCTTTCAAGTAATTGGAATTACTAGTTAAAATTAATTGGAACTTATTCTTTAAAGTAGTTAGAACTTTAACTTAAAAGTATTTAGAAATTCTTCCTTAAAGTAATTAGAACTTATTCCTAAAGTAATTGGAATTACTTTTTTGAAGTAATTAGAACTACTTCTTTCAAGTAATTGGAACTTCTACTTTAAAGTAATTAGAACATGAACTTAAAAGTATTCAGAACTACTTCTTTCAAGTAATTGGAACTTCTACCTTAAAGTAATAAGAACTTATTAATAAAGTAATTAGAACTACTTCTTTAAAGTAATTAGAACTACTTAAAAGTAATTAGAACTTCTTCTTTAAAGTAATTGTAACTTTTACCTTAAAGTAATTGGAACTACAGTGTGCACTCCTCGTTGTGGGAACCGTTATAAAAAGTCTAGACCTTCTTATTGTGGCAGATGGGTCACACAGACACAAACACACACTTACACATTCATTCATTTGTGGATTATGGTAACACGCCCACCTGTTTACCAGGTGCTGTTCTGCTTCTTCTTGTTGTAGTTGTTGTTCGCATTTGCTGTGTGTTTATTTAATTCACGTAAATTTGTATTAATTTTAATTGAAAGCTTTACGACACGAACCTTATGTTTAACAGTCCTGTGCTCGGTTTGCCCGGGGTTGCGCCTTTGTTTATGCTTTAGTTTTGTTCAACTTGTTGTTGATGTTGTTGTTATTACAGTGCTCCCAGCTGCAGTTTTTGTCTGGATATGTGTGTGTTTGTGTGTGTTTGTGCATGGCACTCTCTGCTCTGTGCTTCTTCTTCTACTGATTATACCCTGTACGCATTAAATACGAAAGGATGATCCATATAGCTTTCCTTCTTTTATTGATATCGATAATATTCGATAGCCGATAACAAGCAAATTCATTAATTTGAAATAATAAGCCAAAACTATTTGTCTAGAATCTTATTAACTGATTACAACAAATACACAACTTCACTTCCTTCACTGATATCGATTAAAATCGATAGTCGATAACAACTAAATCCACAATTATAATGTTCTATTACTCCAAATCGCATTGAAACTTATTTCAACTGGTTCTTGGGCAAAAACACATTTTAACTTCACTCCCTTCACTGATATCGATTAAAATCGATAACCGATAACAAGAAAATCCACAATTATAATGCAATATCTCTCCAAATCGCATTGAAAATTATTTCAATAGTACTGCAAAAACTGTTTCTTGTCCAAAAACACATTTTAAGTTCACTTCCTTCACTGATATCGATTAAAATCGATAGCCGATAACAAGAAAATCCACAATTCTAAGCCAAATCGCATTGAAACTTATTTGAATAGTATTCAGTAGTACTAGCTTAGCAAAAACTGGATGTTGGCCCAAAAGGGTATCATCTAGTCCAGCTCGTTCGATTTCGATTTAAAGTACTTTTAGTCTTGCTTGTTGTGTTTGCTGTTGTAGTTACTCTTCTTGTTATTGTTGTTGTTGTTTGCAAAGTGTTTTTGTTTGGACTGACGCTAAGCTGGCTTGTCGCAAATCCCCGTTAAAGTTCGTTGCTACCATCCCTTTCAAAGGGGGAGGGAACTTACCCCTACCCCTACCCCTACCTCGACGATTTTGGTCAATGGCTAAGCTGTGTGACAGCTGAGGCAACTGAATTTTCAGTTGATTGAACTGTTTCGTAACTTCAGTCCATACATTCTCATTATTATTAACTACAGAACTGGAAATGAGATAAAAACAAGCCCAAAAATTTCATTTGATTATGATATAGGATATTTATTTATGTGAGCGGAATAAGTAGGTTTAGCTCGGAGGAAAATTGTTAAGAAATTTAAAACCATTTCATTTCTTCCCTCAAACTTAGAAAAAACACTCGATAAAGAAAAGCGAAAGTTTTCAACTTTATTCTAACCCTACAATATTTAATTTACTTAAATTTCGACTGCTTTCAACTAGCTGCAAATCACTTCATTAACATTTATCGGCCTGAAAAGAAGTACCAAAAATAATGATATGATGATCTTTTATCTCCCTTTCCCCATCACTCTTTTATTTGTGACAAGGCTTATCATGTTTAGACCTTTTCCCGTCCATGAGCTGTTCTCTTGTAACATAAGCATAATAATGGTCAATGATTTGCACAAAGTCACACATACACCGAGAGAAAATGGGATGAGAATAAGTTAAGGATTGAAAGTTTGATTCAATAGCTTTAATATTCGTAAGAAGAAGTTCCCAAAAAAAAGGACTCTTAACTTATCAAAATTTTAAGAGTGTTTGCTTAACGTACGCAAGTTTCTCTGTATTTGTTCGAGTGTATGAAAATTGGTATATGTAGTATTTACGCAGAGACACCTAAAACTTGTTCGGATTCTCGATGGTCGCTGAGGGGAATAGCGTGGAGTTGGTAGGCAAGGGGAGGGGTAAGAAGGGTGTAAGTGGCAGCCCGCAGCGACTTTTAAAGTTATTGCCGTTCTTATCGTGTTCGCATCGACTGTGTTTGCTTGTCAAAGCCAAATCCCTTGACAGTAGCCCCAAAACAAAAATTCTCTTTTTTTTTCCTTTCCACTTTTCTACTTTTATTTTTCTGCTTGCTTACAGCATGTTCAATACAACGAGGGGGGAAGGGGAGGTGGGGAGGGAGGAGGGGTATGGCTTCACGTGACATCGGTAAATGCTGTCTAATAATCGGTGGTCGCATAATCTTTGGGGAGCTACGACTAGCCAAATAAAAAAAAAGCCCAAAAAAGTATGCTACTGTTTTTTTCTCGTTTGTCTTTTGCTGCCGCTGCAATCAGCTGACGACAATCAAACGCCATTACTCTCCACAAAAATGAGCTACGACTACTTGCCACACATTTTATATTTGGCTAATGAGGCGTTGTCCATCTCGACCTTCACTTTTACTCTCAGCTTGATGATGATGATGATGCTCGACAATCGAACACTTAAACTAATACTATAGACATACATATAAATCTATTTGTATGTTTGGATGTGTGTGTGTGTGTTTGTGGGTGTGTTTAACTTTATGGTCAACCACAATGGCCAAAATGCTTACCAACAGCAATGTTGAATTCAGTTTTTAAAGCTTTCTAACTGCTAACTGTTTAAAATGCTCGCAACTTACGGTTACTAAATAAAGTTAATGCTGCAAGTAATCGGTACAGTCTTTGATATATTTAGCAGCTATGAACGATATATAATAATATGGTGAACATATATTTTCAACATTTCCTCAAAGTTTCACTTTGAGTCAACAACTTAATTTGAAGTTCGTTTTTTTTTTTGTGTCCACTGTGCTACGTTGAAAAGTTGACGGTATAAATAAATAATAAACTTAAACATCGTGTTCGTGCGACCAAAACTTGACAACATATCGTTTATGTGCTGTTTCCTCGCTTTTCCTTCTATTTCTCGTTTTTTTTTTATTTTATTTTTTTACACAATTTGGGTTAAAGTTTTGTAGATCTCGTGTCGATAGAGTCATTTTGATTTAGTTGAACGTGTTCGGAGCACATCATGGCCCAGTTCTCAAAGAGAGACAGAGAGAGACAGAGTGAGAGTGAGTGAGATAGAGATAGAGCTGAACGTGTGAAGCTTGTGCAACGTGCAACATGAAACGTGGCGTGGCATGGCCTGGCCCAGCCAATATTTGAGGCCAATAATGTCCATTTTGCGACGTTTGCCAATTTCGAGTCGATTTATTTAGTGGAAACCAATAAATAACCAATGATGTGCGAGTACATACTTATAAAAATATATATACATATACATATATATGTGTGTGTGTGTGTGTGTGTGTTCACCGTC
Organism: Scaptomyza reducta; assembly: GCA_035044485.1. NCBI lineage: Eukaryota > Metazoa > Arthropoda > Insecta > Diptera > Drosophilidae > Scaptomyza > Scaptomyza reducta. The sequence goes on from JAWNNV010000471.1 coordinate 3,929, forward strand.
GAATCGCATCTATCGTAGTTTATCCATTCACATTCTCTTTTCAGGGGAATTCCCTGGTGTGTTGCATCAACATTGCCTTGCAGCTATTCCCATTCTGTTCGATTCGATTCGAATTGATTCCATTCCATTTCATTCCGTTTTCGTTATTTCTTGCGTTCTGGGTATAATCATTTTCAAAATAGCACTTTGATATGATTTGAAAAGATTTAAGAATCCTTTTAAAGATGCTGATTTTGATCAGATTACATAGAGTGTTTTGGATATCGAAAGTTGTTTCTTTTAGGTAAAAGTTTGTTCGAATGTTTGTTACTCTTTCACGCAAAAACTATCTAAAGGATTCGAATCAAACTTATCAATAATAAAGCTTATACATTGGAAGAGCACATAGGCTAAAGTTTGCAGATTGATTGTGTGATTGACGGAGAAGTAATTGTCATACGATTCGAAGACCGAAGTAAGGTAGTAAATAATATTGTTGGGAATACATTGTGCATACATCAATCATCATTATTACATCAGGGCTACTCATTCCTACTAGTAACCAAAATGTCACAAGAATATTTCAACTACTCTCTCTTCCAACTAACCACCCATAGTATCTTAAGCTGAAAGAAGCTTTCACGACTAAATGGAATAATGAAAGCCTTTTAAAACTGCAGTTAGCCATTTTCCTTAACGCTTTCCTTTTAGTTCTACTCGTTTTGCGTACATATGCAACATTTTTTTATACCCTGAACCCATTGAAAATGGGTAAAAAGGGTATAATGGTTTGGTGTAAGAGTATGTAACAGGTAGAAGTATGCATCTCCGACCCCATTAAGTATATACATTCTTGATCAGCATCAACAGCCGAGTCGATATATTTTCGATAACTTTTCCCGTTTCCGATAACACATGTTATCGATAACAACAAAATCTTGAATTTGGAAAATTATATATATTCGCGATCAGCATGAACAGCCGAGTCGATATAGTTTCGATAACTTTTTCCGTTTCCGATATACACATGTTATCGATAACAAAAATTCTTGATTTTGGAATATTTTGAGATGCAGTTTGAAACATGAAACGAAATAATGACAATCTGTGAAGTTTTGATTGAAATCGGTTGGGAAACACCGGAGAAATGGAACATTGCAGTTAAGTCAAGCTGGATACGAAGCTCTAAGACTAAGTATAGGGTTCAGGGTATCTTGTAGTAGGGATTTCTCGACTTAGTTGTTTCTATCTGGTGTTGGGGTGAGAAGCGCTCGTTCGTTCGTTTGCAACACAATTTAACACTATGCTTTTGCTGTTGCGCTCTGGGGTATTCTAAAATAAGCCAAGCCAATTTCAATTTCAACAGCAATGTGTACTCGGTCGCATTCCATCTTCCACCCCGCCGCTCTCTCTCTCTCACATTCTGTTCGTGAGTATATGGTATAAGGTTTGGTATATAGTACATATTGCATGCTGCATGCTGCATGCTGCATGCTGCAATCCTTGTCTTTTTGTCTGTCTGTCGATGTTTTGTCTGTTCGTGCAACGCGATTTTCGTTTGGCGTTTCGCAAGATGGCGTCATTCAACGCATTTCTGTTAACATTACATCCTCATTTCCGCTTCGTGTGGCTTTATTAAGCACACACACACAGACAGACAACACGTATGTGTGTGTAATAAATTTACTTAACTTTAAGTCAGAAGATTCAGTGTGACCTTGCAACAGTAACAGTAAGAGTCAAATATTTGCCAAGGGTCACACATTTCAGCTAATGTTTCATAAATCATTTATTTGCTTTGCATTTCGCTCAGTGTACGCCCCAGAACGAACGTGTCACTTAAAGTGCTCTGAAGCAAAATGCTGTCCAAAAAAGATTACTTCCACGTTTTTTCTGTGTGTGTGTGTGTGTGTGTTCGAAATCGATGCCAAGGAAGTCAAGCCACCTCCTCCTTTACTGTATGTGTGTGTGTGTGTGAGCTTAGTAGTTGGGTTTAGTAGGAGCTCAGGGAAACCACTTAACGGGGCCAAGGCCAGGTAACAAGTTTCATCTCGATGAGATTTGTTTGATGAAGCTAGGCAGTTAACATATGTTTAGTGTTGCAACCGTCTCAATTATATACTCTATATATATATATATCGGGTCGCACACATGCCTATTAGTTTAGAAACCAGTTTGTTTTGTCTGCAATCGGTTTGATAAACAAATTTTGATGTTTTTTGTGCAGCGAAAGTGAGAGTAAAATATTTGCATTGACGCCATTTTGTTTGTATATATCGCATGTGAACGAAATTTAAGGTTGGCAACATCCCCCGACACTCCAACACACCAACACTCCAACTCTCTTTCTTTTTGCCACAGGCAAAAATTAAACACCAAATGCAATTAAACCACATTAATTGATATAGTTTTAATTAAAGCCCACAAAAGTAGGCAATGAAATTTTTAGCTTACGTCGCATTGCTGTAATTAAATGTATTTAAGTTGAGCTTCATATTAAAGGGGCGCCAATCGAAAGGGGCGCCCGCCCCACCCCACCCCACCCCACCCCACCCCGCAGCAAAAAGTGTCAAAATGCCGTTACCAAGCAATTTGTAACGCGTCAAAAATACATACTATATATATATATATATAATATTAAACCAAAGAGCCAAACAAAACCAAAACGCTGGCAACTCTGCGCCGCCCCAACCACACCCCCCCTTTCGGCCATCTCTTATGATGCGAAAAGTGTTTAATTAGCAGCTCGTTTGCGCTCGCGTTGTCTCGAGCCAGCTCAGCTCAGCTCAGCTCAAGCTTTCAAGCTATTTTCGCCTCGCTTGGAAGCTGTTGCTTTTTCTCTCTCGCTGCCTGTTCGCAAATATTTGTTCATTTGCCGTCGGCACAACAATTAGCGTGCAAAGTGAATCTATTTTAAATTGATTTTTGCTTGATTAAATCTTGTGTACGCTACTTCTACATCTACTTCTTCAGCTTCCGCTTCTGCTTCTGCCTGTTAAATGCCCTGTACTTCAAATACAAATCCTTGATGAAATCCGCGACTTGAATATGTTTGGATGTTCTTTGTATGCTTTGGTTTGTTCAATTCGAGCTGGTTCAGTTCTATGATTTGTTCAGTTCGATCATTCAGCTGGTTCAGTTCTATGATTCTATCAGTTCGATCATTTTGTTCGTTCACTTCTTTCATTCGTTCTGTTATTCAGTTCATTCGGTTGTTTAGCTTCGGTTCTTGAGTTGGTTGAGCTCTTTGATTCCTTCAATTTGATCAGTCAGTTGGTTCAGCTCTTTGATTCCTTCAGCTCGATCATTCAGCTGATTCACTTCTTTTATTCGTTCTGTTATTCAGTTGATTCGAATATGTTTAGTGGTTCTTTTTATGCTTTGGTTTGTTCAATTTGATCATTTAGTTGGTTCAGCCTTATGATTTGTTCAGTTCGATCATTCAGTTGGTTCAGTTCTTTCATTCGTTCTGTTATTCAGTTGATTCAAATATGTTTGGTGGTTCTTTATATGCTGTCGTTTGTTGAATTTGATCATTTAGTTGGTTTACCTCTATGATTCCTTCAGTTCGTTCAGTTCTTTACTTCATTCTGTTATTCACTTCATTCAGTTGTTTAGCTTCGTTCATTGAATTAGTTCAGCTCTATGATTCGTTCAATTTGATCATTTAGTTCGTTCAGCTCTATGTTTCGTTCAATTTGATCATTAGGCTGATTCACTTCTTTCATTCCTTCTGTTATTCAGTTCATTTGACTATGTTTGTATTTTGAATAAGAATCAACTAAAGAATCGATTTAAATCGGTTATCGATTCCTGCACCAAACACAACGCTTCGTTGTTATCGGCTCTAATAGCAAATGAAGCATATAAGAGTAGTTTAAATGCCATCAAATGAATTGAATATATTTGAATTTATCACATATCGGGCTTTAAGTGCATCGCTTATATCGAATGTCCCGAAAAAATCGTTGAAGAAATTGGGTCAACGATGCGCCGCTGTGCATTACAACTAAACGGAAGAAGCGGAGCGGAGCGGAACGAACGGAACGGAAGTGAAAAACCACTTCAGATTTCCCGTTGCGTTCAAGTGCAATGCATCAAGTGCTCCGTAAGTGGATGGAGAAATTCTCGAGAGCGGCGAAAGCGTCGAGTGCTTTTTTGATCCGCACACATTTGAAAACTCATTAGTACCAAACTGACTGGCTTACAGTGTGTGTGTGTGTGGGATAGTGTGTGTTGGTGTGTGTGTGTGTTGGTGTGTGTGTGTGCTTGTCATTTTGTAAGGTTCAATTGTCGTGTGCGCGAGAAGAACTTGAACTAAATTAAATCAAAGTGCTTCATATGCGATTTGTATTTACATAAAGCACATCACATTAACATCTGTGTATATGTGTGTGTGTATGAGTGTGTGTGTTAGTGTGTGTGTTAGTGTGTCGGTTATAATCGTATGTATTATTAAGGCACTAACACGCACTTGACGCATACTATTAAACATAAAATATAAACAAACACAATGCTGTCTCCATATATTGAGCAAACCAACATTTATAGATGTCGAATCAGGCGATGGGGAAATAGTTTCGGGCAGGTTTGAAAGAACTTTACACGCTTTTCGAATTTATAAGCTGGCAGTTAATGATTTTTCGAAATCATCATCAAATGTATGAAGCAGACGGAGTCTATAATTCTTCACGTGTTCATTATACACATGTTATCGATAACAAGGAATACTTTATCTATAGTCTATTGGTCAGAAACAACCCACGAGTGGATTCGACAGTCGATAACTCTTCATGTTTTCAATGCACACATGTTATCGATAACAAGGAATACTTTATCTATAGTCAGAAACAACCCACGACTGGATTCGACAGTCGATAACTCTTCACGTTTTCAATGCACACATATTATCGTTAAAAAGGAATACTTTATCTATGGTCAGCAACAACTATCGACTGGACTCATCAGTCGATAACTCTTCACGTTTTCATTATAAAAATGTTATCGATAATAAAGGAATACTTTATCTATAGTCTATTGGTTAGAAATATATATATATATATATCATTATATATACGTTATCGATAACAATTACAACTTTAAAACTGAAGATTTTTGTCTTTGTCTGACCTAATATGAATCATCTCTAAGAATTTGAATCACGATTGATTGGGAAACAGAGCTGATATCGATATCGATTGAATGTATCTCTTTCCCATGCACATTTCTGTTGCAGGTAGTTCAACTTTGGTCTTAATTAAATCACTATATCGAGTGTGCATTGTAGTTTCGTATTCAAGCCTTGGGCACAATAACCACAGGGGAGTGCGGCAATAGTAAGCTGGCCAATATTAATTTCGTCACTAACAAGTGCCACAAATTGCCAATTGTAGCATATACACACACACACACTAACACACACACACACACAGACACACACTAACACACACAGACACACACACACACACTATCACACACAGTTGCAATGCTTATTGGCCAAAAAGAAAGGTGTGATGTTTATTTTGACAGCTAGTGTTATGCAAATGTGTAGAAACAACAACACATAGACACAATGTGCCCACACACACACACTAACACACACACACACATATATAAAGAGACATTTAACCACGCTGCATAGCTACATTTCATTTCATTTAATTTAGTTACATTTTCACATTATTTTTATTTTTTTTTTTTTATGCTGCTTTTAATTTTTGAAATTTCTGTTCCATTTTCATTTTTGCTGTGTTGAATCCCCTGGCGCGCAAGGGGGGGGATGATGATGGCACATGTGGCTAGTGTGTGTGCCACATGCTGCATTAGCACAAAAGAGCTGATGTCGCTCTCTCTCTCTCCCTCTCTCTCGCTGCGGCTTAAATAATACTTTCAAGCCAAAAAGCAAAAAAGCAAAAAAGCAAAAAGCGAGCGGCCAGCTAAAATGCTCGCTGAATGCAAAAAAAAAAAAAAAAAGTGTTGCAACAACAGCAACGAGGGGATAGTTGTAGAGTTCGTGCCACTCCCTCACTCATACAACAACCACCAGCCGCCATCACACATGTCACACAGTCTTTGAGGCGGGGCAAAAAAAGAAAAGTTTATGAGCTTTGGCTAGCTTGGCATAAGTAGTATCTTTGAGAGACTTTCTACATGTCTGTCTGGTTGCATGCTGGTTTGGCCTTTGATGCCACACGATGCTGCCACGTTGCCACACATTTGGCTCTTGGAACTCACACTTTGACTTGACTTGCCTTGACTGCTGCACTGGCCAAAAAGAAGTGGCTAGAAACATGCAATCGAGACTCAATGATTTTAGCAATTCACAAGAAGAACAAACACAATAAACTATATATATATATAAAGTATATAAACTATATAAAGTATTGTTTGGTTGTAGTTTATTGTATTCACATTAGAAGAAACTTACTTAAACGAAAACATTATCCTTTAAGTAACCTTATCCAACTATGATATGAGCACAAGACGTAAGGAACCCATTACCAAAGAAGGTTCCTCGTCACTCACTGCTAGATTTCATCATGGAAAGTCTAGATGCCAAAGAATAGGTTCTCGATTATACGATCGAACCGAATATGAAAGAGAGACAAGCTCAAAGCTAATTGCGACTAAATCCTACTAATATTATACATGTCAAAGTTTCTTCGAATGTTTGTTACTCTTTCACGCAAAAACTTCCTAAAGGATTCGAATCAAACTTATCAATAATAAAGCTTATACATCGGATGAGCACATAGGCTATAGTTTGTAGAGATATTGTGTCAAAGGCTGTTGTTTTTAGTGGGAGACAACCAACAAATGGAGACGTATCATGTCAGCAATTTGCCATACGAGGCACAGACTGAAATGAAAGGGTTCAAAATAATGCCATTCGGATGAAAAACATTGTGCAAACATTTTCTAGTTCTAGAAACTATTTAATTGTGGAAGTTTTGTTGGATTAATATATTTAACTTTTGGCTTTTAAACTTTATCAATGAAGTGAGAAAGCAGAGTGAATGGCAAGTTACTAGCTTAACTTAATATTATAAAATTCTTTCTATAATTGTTACAAGGTGATTTTCATTATTTTATTTTTCGCTGAGTGTTACTTTTTGCCGCAGCGGCTACCACACAATGTCATTAACCAAATTAATGGCTGACGCTGCAGATTCGTTTCGCTCGATGGACTTCTCAAAGAGAAAGAGAACAAGAGTGAGTGAGCGAGCGAGAGAGTGGGCAAGAGGCACTGGGCAAATGGCAAGGCGTCATCGTCGTTTACTTGTGATTAAGTTGGCAAACGCAACACGCAGCTTCCATAGCTTCGACAGCTTCCACACACACACACGCCTTCCCCGCTGGTGGGGAACTCGTTACGCTTAAGGCACGGATTACCTAGCGGCTTGTATAACTGTATGACCTCCACCAAAAACATTTCCGACAAGTGAGCGAAACAGACCAAAGAAGTTGAGACTTAAAGGAATGTCAGAGTGATGACAACAACTTAATGGAAATAACTACACATTTATAAGTGACAACTTTCTTGCTATCTATCTATGTATGTGTGTGTGTATGTGTGTATGCGTATCTTTTGAGCATATCTTGCCGTGTTTTTGTTGCCTGCGCCAAGAGCATATAATTTATGGTCGAGGCGTGGCAGACAAATGCCAGCATATGCATGCCCCAAGACCTTGCTCAACACAGCAGCAGATGAAGAAAGATACACTTGACAAAAAGAATGATAAGTTACTTAAAATATAGACAAAGCACTTAAAATAATACGCAAAAAATTCAGAATTGTAAAAATGGTTTATAAAAAAGAGCAATACGAAAACTGAACGAAATAGGTGTACAG
>JAWNNV010000475.1:0-92500 GCA_035044485.1 Scaptomyza reducta
AAACATCTAGTAAATTATTATTATTAGAGAAATGGAATGGACACAAAACAAAAAACACAAAAACACAACACAACAAATGCAAATCGGTTGTCAAGGCCAAATAATTTATACAATCTTATCTTACTTAATTAACTTTTTTTTTAAATAAATACTCGTAAAGCTAAACAAAATAAAAAACGAACGAACATTGAAAATTGTAATGAACTAAATGCAAAACAAAACAAAACAAAATATATACTTAATATTAAGCTTAAATATACTACAATAATGATATATGAACGATGTTTGTTTTTTTTTTGGGACGGGAACTTACCTGCCTTGAGGTGACAACCCTACAAATGGGGTTGGAGTATACTATACGGATAGCACAAATTGAATCTACAATCGCCTGGTGAGGTATTCTCAACATTCGTTTGCTTTTGCAAAGATATATCCTATAATATGTATCTGATATATCTTATCTTATATCCTATGCTATGTATATGATATATCTTAGTTATCAAAGGGAAACTTTGAATGCATGTTTTTTACACTTTTACTGTATGGATTTGGCTGAAACTTTGTCATAATATTGCTTATACATTAGAATAACACATGGGCTATCATTTTTCAATATATACGTTAGGTGCAAGACGAGCGAGAAGACAGAAGGGAGAAGGAATTGTCATACGAGACAAAAAACGCTGGCATACAATTTATGTTGCATACTTTTAGGCATAATATTTTTTCAAAGATATTGAAAGCAAATCATTAAGTTGAACGATTGTTTAAGCTGAAACAAAAAGAAAGCTCAAAGTTTTAGCTTCAATAACTTATCAAAAGTGTGTTAAAAATAATAAAAGATTATTTTATAATTGTCGTTTATTGGTTTTGCTCATACATATACATACAATATTGGTATTTTGTAAATTGTACATAAGTATACATATATATATTATTTATATAGATATTATGGTAAGGTAAGTACGCGGTACATTCGTATTCGTATATTATGAACCTAAACAATTCGATTAAACTTTTTCCAATATATGATGTTGTTATAAACGATTTATTGAACACGTTGTTAGCTTAAGTTCCTCCTATGATAATAATAAATAATTAATATAATAATAATAATAAAAAAAAACAAAAAAAAAACAAATACTCATAATAAACAAAGTGAGGGCGATTTGAGGCGTGGGGGGGATTGTACTAGTTGGTAAAAATAAATAAATAAATAAAAGCAAATGATTAAAATTGAACAAGATGCAGTTTTGGGGGAATCGATTGGGGGGAGACTATGGATAAAAGAGAATCGAATCGAATGCGGAGCTTAGACTAAGTTTAAAGCACTTAAAATATTTAGTGACTAATTGAAATACACGCACACACACATTGTGTATCTGATGCGTGTGTGTGTGTGTATAAGTACAAGTATAACTGGTAAGTTTGGGAAATGTTTGAAACGCTTGGCAGCACTTTCGCATGTTAACGGTTGCTTTGGCGTTGCCACCCAGTGCTGCCAAGCACATGAAAAGACGCGAGGGAGTGTTAGTGTAAGAGATTGTGAACAGCGTTGCCAGATGTTTGTGTACAAAGCAGCTTAGCACCGAGCTTCAAGTAGAACCTAGACTTAAACTAAAATATTTTCTCGTTTTTTTTTATTGTTTGTTTTGTGTTTTTCTTCTAACATATTGACTACCACCAAGAAGAGAAGGAGCAGGACAGGAAGAGTAGTGGAAGGAAGGGGTTAAAAACCCATTACAAGGGCATGAGTTACATAATTATTGATAATTTGTGAAGACAACAAATTAAACTAATGAATAGCAATAAGCAATCGATTTCGACATCCTGAATGAATGAAAGGGGTGAAAGGGGTTTAAGGATTGGGTGGGGGGGAGTGATTGGAAAGAGAGAAAGTTGACGCTCATGAGAGCGCTCGCTTCTTGGAGAGCGTGCCCGGCAACGCCTCCACCGGCGACGGCAAATGGATGACGGGCAGTGGCCCAGCCGACAGCTGAGGATTCGTAAAGGCGACGGCACGGTCCTTGGCAGCGAAGCTGGAGAAGGGCCGCAGCCGGACATACAGGATCGCCGAGATGAGGCACGAGGTGACCAAGATGCCCAGCAACACAATCAGCGTAATGGCAAAACCGGGCGTTGTCATGCATATCAAGCCGTCCTCCCGCACCGGGAATACCATGGTCTGTGGCAGGGTGTTGCCCGCCGTACCGCCACTACTACCGTTATTATCGATGGCAAAGGTCAGATCGCCGGAGGAGACAACCTTAATGATGCGATTCAAGCCCACTTGCTCCGTGGCACTACCGCGTACAGCACGCACCCTACGCTGCACCCTACGCTCGTCGCGACGCTTGCCAATCGCACTGGCCACATGGTACGCATCCACATGCAGTTGGGGCGGCGGCGGGCCGTACTGCGATTCGGGTCCCACCTGCAGATGGTGTACGTCCTGCAGGTTCGTCTCGGCACTGCACTGATCCGGGCAATGGTAGCGACAGATCTGTATGGTGCACTGGAAGTGTACCTCCATTGAGTCCGGAAACTTGAAGGCCTGGAAGTGAGCGTAGGAGAGCACCGATGCGGAAGCGCCAAAGTTCTTGATCTTGGTGAAGCGGGACATGAGCTTGGGTCGGGTGACGCAGCCCCGCTGATCTACCAGCTGGATGGGCGCACGCTTGCCGTCGTGGGCGACACAGTTGCGCACGAGCATATCGAACTTGGAGTCATCGTCCTTGATGGCCAGGACCATGGTCATGGTCTGGCCGATTTTGACCAGGCCGGAGACCTCGGAGGCCCAGGGACCCTTGCCCACTTGGATCTGCATCCAGCAGCCGACATTGTCGCCGGCAAAGTCGGCGCGTACCACATCGAGCATGTCGACGGGAAAGGGTCGAAACGTGACGCTCTTCTCGTACTGATCGTGCCACGTGCAACGTAGCTTGCGTGCCTGATCCCACACCTCCTGCACCTGCGGATCGTACTGGATGACAATGATGTTCTCGAAGTACGTGCCAGCACCCGTTGCACTACCGACCGCCTCATGCCCATAACCCTGATTGTAGTTGTCCGTATTGCCCGCGGTACCGCACTCATGCAACCCTATATCGAAGCTGGCCGAGCTGCGACCCAATCCGGACGGCAGATGCACACAGTTCATGTTGCTGTAGTGCCCCTTGGAGAAGACGATACCGTTGAAGGGTTTGTCGAACTGCACGAACACCTTCATGCCGTTCTTCTCGCACTTGACGTCCAGCGACACGATCTTGGGCATGTCCTGGACGGGCGAGGCCCAGATCTCGTTGTTGCTCGACCCGCCCACGCTCAGATCGGGCAGCGACTGTACCTGCACCTGCTGTACCTGTGATGCCATCGAGGGTTGTTGTTGTTGTTGCTGTTGCGGTCCTCGCTGTGCTGCCGCTGGTCCCTTGTAGAACTGTACGCCCGGCGGTGGTGGTGGTCCGAAGGGCTGGCCAAAGCTCATCGGTATGTTCTGGTGGTTGTTGCCTGTTTTGGATTGAGACAGAGGTGAGTAAGTGGTGAGTAAGTAAGGTAAGTAGGGTAAGTGAGTAAGTAGGTTGTCAGTGGGTAAGTGGTGAGTAAGTGAGGTGAGTAAGGTAAGTAGGGTAAGTAGGGTAAGTGAGTAAGTGGTGAGTAAGTAGGGTAAGTGAGTAAGTGGTACTTCCCGCTGGTAGTTCGCTACTTACTTCTAGCTGGTCCCAGACCCAGAGTAAGTGGTGAGTAAGTAAGGTAAGTGAGAAAGTAAGGTAAGTAGGGTCAGTGAGTAAGTGGTACTTCCCACTGGTAGTTCGTTACTTACTTCTAGCTGGGCCTAGAGCCAGAGTAAGTGGTGAGTAAGTAAGGTAAGTAGGGTAAGTGGTAAGTAAGTAAGGTAAGTAGTGTAAGTTGAGTAAGTGGTGAGTAAGTAAGGTAAGTAGGGTCAGTGAGTAAGTGGTTAGTAAGTAAGTAGGGTAAGTGAGTAAGTAAGGTAAGTAGGGTCAGTGAGTAAGTGGTTAGTAAGTAAGGTAAGTAAGTGAGTAAGTGGTACTTCCCGCTGGTAGTTCGCTACTTACTTCTAGCTGGTCCCAGACCCAGAGTAAGTGGTGAGTAAGTAAGGTAAGTGAGAAAGTAAGGTAAGTAGGGTCAGTGAGTAAGTGGTACTTCCCACTGGTAGTTCGTTACTTACTTCTAGCTGGGCCTAGAGCCAGAGTAAGTGGTGAGTAAGTAAGGTAAGTAGGGTCAGTGAGTAAGTGGTTAGTAAGTAAGGTAAGTAGGGTCAGTGAGTAAGTGGTTAGTAAGTAAGGTAAGTAGGGTAAGTGAGTAAGTAAGGTAAGTAGGGTCAGTGAGTAAGTGGTTAGTAAGTAAGGTAAGTAAGTGAGTAAGTGGTACTTCCCGCTGGTAGTTCGCTACTTACTTCTAGCTGGTCCCAGACCCAGAGTAAGTGGTGAGTAAGTAAGGTAAGTGAGTAAGTAAGGTAAGTAGGGTCAGTGAGTAAGTGGTGAGTAAGTAGGGTCAGTTGAGTAAGTGGTACTTCCCGCTGGTAGTTCATTACTTACTTCTAGCTGGGCCCAGACCCAAGCTCAGACCGGCTGGTGCCTGTGGTGGTCCATTGTGATGATAATGCACCTGAATCATGGGTTGTTGCTGTTGTTGTTGCTGTTGCTGCTGTTGTTGCTGTTGCTGCTGTTGCTGTTGTTGCTGTTGCTGTTGTTGTTCCTGCTCCGATTCGAGTGCCATTTGATCCACCTCATTGTCTTGATCGCTGAGACCCATGGAGAGCTCATCATTGCCGCCAGTGCCGGCGATTGCCTTCACCACCTCGACGTCATCCGCCCGGATCAAGACGAGCTGCTGCAAGAAGCATCAAGAAATGGGTCACAAAACATAAAAAAGAAGACGCCGCATTAATGAGGCGACCGACGAGGCGAAGACGGAGACGGAGAGAAAGAGAAAGAGAGAGACTAAAACATGGCAAGAATCTCAAGTAAGTACAATGGGAGCAAAGCGACATGTCGCATGCCAATTGCCAATTGGCCAACTTGGCGAATGGCGGATGCGACTTCTGATTCAGTTGCATAAGGCAAAGCAACAACACACACACACACACACACACACACACACAAACACACACACAAACACACACACACACACACAGACAGAGACAGAGCGCACTCGACACAAAGTGTAACAAAAATTTCACTTTTTTTCTTTTCTTCTTGGCCATCTCGAGTGACCCAATTGGCCAAGAAGATCCGCCTTTTGTTGTCGAACCATGTCAAGGCTAGAAACTAACTTGGCTATCCCGGCTAAGACAAAGACAAACAGAGTGAGAGAGAGATAGATAACCGGATAAACAGTTCGGTCGAAGTTAATTGCTCAAAAGCTCAATCGATTAAATCAATTTCAACGATTCGACATAATTCTCGACTTTGGTTGAGTAGGTCGCGAAAAGATCATTTCCTAGTATATAGTGACTTTAATGGCGTAACTTCGATCGATTCGTTATCGATAAGTTATCGATTTAACCAACACGAATAACTCTTTCCGAATTGATATTTCACATTGTGCTTGTCAATCGATATAGTAACTTTAAAGGCGATATAGTATAGTAACTTTAAGTTATCGATAAGTTATCGATTTAACCAACACTAACAACACTTGCCAAATTGATATTTAATATAGAAAAAAAGTTGAGTAAAATATTGTTATCGATAGATATTGCAAGTAAACGCAGTTATCGAAATTTATCGGACAATATTGATATAGTAACTTTAATGGCGTAACTTCGATTGTTATCGATAAGTTATCGATTTAACCAACACGAACAACTCTTTCCGAATTGATATTTAATATCGAAAATAAGTTCAGTTAAATATTGTTATCGATAGATATTGCAAGTAAACGCAGTTATCGATAAAGTTATCGGACAATATTGATATATATCAAGATTCTAGCTTTCATAATATCTGAGATCAGCAAGATTATACAGATATGGAATCTGAAACATTGAGACTTCGATTAGTATCGATAAACACAAAAGTTATCATCACACGACCTTTTTTGAGTTCATCAACGCTTTCATACACCATATGATGACCAAAAGGGAAACTTAATGCCAATAATTTCTAAAGAGCAAATCCGACAGACAAGAAATGGTATAAGAAGAAATTTGTTTCGTATTGTTTAGCTTTGTGAAAAGTGAGGTGAGGAGTGGTGAAGTGAAGTGATGAAGAGCTTTGTGTGTGATTTGAAAAAACATTTTGGCAGACAATTTAGTCCGTCTGTGTCTGTGTCTATCTCATCTCTGGCCAGCTGGCCCAGACCCAAAGTATTTTCTGTTGGTCTTCGGGACCAGAAACTGTGCCGCAGGCCCAAAACAACTTTCTCTCAAAAAAAAAAATCCAAAAAAAAAAATCAAAAACTCTCATCGCATAGTATATTGAGGAGAGAGATGTCACATAATCAGTGCTGGTTGCATCCTGCCCGCCAAATCCTGTTTAAGGTAGAAAGTAATGTGCCCAGGCACACACACACCAACACACACACACACACACACGCATTAGCAAACAAGTTCCGTAAAACAAATTCTAAAAATATGTAAAAAAAAAAAAAAAAAAAAGAGTTTTTTTTTTTGCATGGCAAGTCGGAATCGGAGACGTGATTGGGAGCGGACCCATCGGCGACGACGACCATGAATAATAACCACAAAAGTGGTGGGATGGCTGGTCGGAGCAAGGGGGGAGGGGGGGAGCGGGCTTTGCGACTTTGGTTTCATTTAGATTTTGAAGATGTTTTTTTTTTCCTTCTTTTTGGTGCACGTGATCCGGTTCCGTAATATAGTTAGATAGAACGGGCAAATGCATGCAAGGGGGTAGTTGGTAGAGGGGCATACACTTGAAGAAAAAATATGGTGGTTCTTGTACAGTAAGTTGGGCTTAAAGCAAAATCAAAAGTTAACTTGGAACAAAAAAAAAAAAAGAAACAAATAAAAAATATCTTTAAAATTCGTTTTCACTTTAAGTACAAATGAAAAAATTAAAATAAATGAATAATTATAATAAAAAAAATTAGATTAAGTGCAAATAAACTTAATATAAGTGAACTTAAAAAAAATAAAAATTTTAAGTTGCTTAAAATCCGTTTGTACTTTAAGTAAAAAATACAAAAAATAAAAAAAAAAATTAAATTAAATTAAGTTAAAATTGACTTAATATAAATGAATACAAGCTTGAATCAAGTCAAACTTAGACTTAAATCAAAAGTTAACTTTTCTAAGTTTCATAAAATACGTTTTTCTTTAAGTAAAAAATTCTAATAAAAATAATTAAGCGCAAATGGACTTAATATAAGTTAACACAAGCTTGAATCAAATAAAACTTAGGCTTAAATCAAAATCAAAAATTAACTTGGAAAAAAAAAAAAAAATTTTTCTTTAAAACCGTTTTTACTTTAAGTAAAAAACTCCAAAAAATAAAAAAAAATTTAAAAAAATTTAAAAATTTAATTAAGCGTAAATGGACTTAATATAAGTTAACACAAGTTTGAATCAAATCAAACTTAGGCTTAAATCAAAATCAAAAATAACCTTGGAAAAAAATAAAAAAAAAATTTTTTTATAAGTTTCTTTAAACCGTTTTTACTTTAAGTAAAAAATTCAAAAAAAAAAAAAAATTTAAAAAAATTTAATTAAGCGCAAATGGACTTAATATAAGTTAACACAAGCTTGAATCAAGTCAAACTTAGATTTAAATCAAAATCAAAAATTTACTTGGAAAAAAATAAAAAAAATTTTTTTTGTAAGTTTCTTAAAAACCGTTTTTACTTTAAGTAAAAAATTCCAAAAAATAAAAAAAAATTAAAAAAATTTTAAAAAAATATTAAAATAAATTAAGCGCAAATTGACTTTATATAAGTTAACACAAGTTTGAATCAAGTCAAACTTAGCTTGAACTAAAATAGTTTTTTTGCGATTTGGTCAAAAATCAAAAGCAAATCAACTTGTTTCAAGCACAACTTAACTTAAAAAAAGTTGATAGCCTTTTTCGCACAGTGTATGCGGGCAAGCTGCTTGCGTGAATGAATGGCAATGTGTGCCAAATGTTATCCATTTTGGTGACGGGCAAAAATTTAAAAAAAATATATATATATATATATATATATAAAAGAGCTAAAAATCGTGAGCTTGCTTTTTGTTGTTGTTGTTGTTGCAGCAGCGGCAGCTGCTAATGCGACAACTAATGATGCGGCTGCAGCCGGAGCTGAAGACGGAACCAAAGCCAAAGCCAAAGCCAAAGCCAAAGCTGAAGCCAAAGCCATAAGTTGATGCTGGCAATGCCGGCTATTTGTTTGTGTGTGTGTGTGTGTGTGTTGTTGTTGTTGTTGCTAATCTTGACCTCGAACAATATGCTTAAAATGTCGAAAGATGTCGCTGCTGTGCGAGCGAGAGAGAGAGAGAGAGAGAGAGCGAGAGCGACGAAGTCTGGGCGAGAGAAAGTAAATGCTCAAAAGCTTGTCTCTCTCGCTGTCTCGCTCGCTCTCGTTCTCACTCGTTCTCACTCGTTCAGAGAGTGCGCCCAAAGCAATAAAGAAGAAGAAGAAGCAGCAGCAGCAACGAATCTGCCCGAAGACAGTTCAAAGTTGAAGCGAGGCTGGGAAAAATGCAACAAGCAAAAATCATCAAAAAATAAAAGGAAGAGTTTTTCTTTTCGTTTTCGTTGTTGTTGTTGGTTGTTGTTGTTAGTTGTTGTTGTTAGTTGTTGTTTTTGGTTGTTGTTGTTGTTGGTTGTTGTTGTTGGTTGTTGTTGTTGTTGTTGGAAGTCGTGCAGCCAAGGAAAGGGAAATCATATTTGAAGCAAATTGTGTCATAGCTGAAAACGAAACGTTTAAAACTTAACCTTAACCCAACTTAACGATCGGCAAAACCGATGAACCAGCAACCGATGAACTGGACTTGGAACTAAGTTCATAAGAACGAATGTTTTTAACACAGTTTTGGGCCTAGAAACCATACTAGAAACTTCCAAATCTCTTGAGGAATGAAACTTGTGGAACAATCTTCTATCTTTTCGTTGAAAAGTTTCTTAAATTAAGTTTCCTAAACTTCAACTCAAGTAAGATTCACTTAAAACGAGCATAAACTACTCAAATTGAGTAAAAATGATCTTAAGAAAGAAAAGAATCTTAGAAAAAGTCTACACGAAATTCACTTTAAGTACGAATTACCCAATTGCTTCTTCTTCTTAAGCTGCAACTCAAGTAAAATATACTTAAAGCATAAGATACTCAAATTAAGTGAAAATGGTATTAATAAAGATAAGTAAGAAGTCTAGTCGAGAAATGCCGACTAGACTATACCCTGAACTCTATACTTAACGCGTACAGTTACTGCTTGCAAGCATGTGTGAGTGTGTGTGTGTAAGCCTATAATGCATACTTGACTTAATTTCAATACTCCATATCTCCGGTGTTTCTTAACCGATTTCAATAAAATGTTCACAGATTGTCATTATTGTGTCTAATGTTTCAAACTGCATCATCAAGATTTCTGAATTCAAGATTTTGTTGTTATCGATAACATGTGTATATCGGAAACGGGAAAAGTTATCGATGCTATATCGAATCGGATGTTGATGCTGATCAAGAATATGTATGTTATTTAGCAAATTCAAAATTTTTTGTTATCGATAACATGTGTATATCGGAAACGGGCAAAGTTATCGATGCTATATCGAATCGGATGTTGACGATGTCACGAATATATATAATTTTCGAAATTCAAGATTTTGTTGTTATCGATAACATGTGTATATTGGAAACGGGAAAAGTTATCGAAACTATTTCGACTCGGCTGCTGATGCTGATCAGGAATATACATGTTATTTTCCAAAATCTAGATTTTGTTGTTATCGATAACATGTGTATATCGGAAACGGGAAAAGTTATCGAAACTATTTCGACTCGGTTGTTCATGCTGATCAAGAATATGTATGTTATTTAGCAAATTCAAAACTTTTTGTTATCGTTAACATGTGTGTATCGAAAACGGGAAAAGTTATCGAAACTATATCGACTCGGCTGCTGATGCTGATCAAGAATGTATATGCTTTATGGGTTCGGAGATGCTTCCTTCTGCCTGTTACATACTAAGTAGCATAGTTATCGAAAGTTATCGAAAGTTATCGAAACGCAAAGTTCAGATTGTGATAGAAACTGAAGAATTAAAAGTATTGACAATTGTTTTCTCGTTGTTAAAAACGAAAGCTCTTTCACTTCACACACACACACACGCTTAGGCACACACATAATAAGCATATCGATAATTATCGATAGCTTGTTGAAATGCCAATTATGGATATGCACGTTTTAGCATTAACTTCAAATGATTGCAACTAAGTGTGTGTGAAAGATGAGAAGAGTTTGTGTTGTTGTTGGTGTGTGTTGGTGTTGTTGTTGTGTGTTGTTGGTGTGTGCTGGTGTTGTTGTTGTTTGTTGGTGGTGTTGTTGTTGTTGCTCACCTGCAGTGAAAGGAGAATGATAAGCGGCAGCCAAATCTTTTTGATTCCCAGTCGACAACAATTTTGGCAACGCATTTGTTGTTGTTGTTTGTTATGATTATTTGGTTGTTGTTGTTGTTGTTCCATGTTGTTGCTTGTTGTTGCTTGTTTGTTGATGTTGTGGTTGTTGTTTGTGCTTGTTGTTGTTGTTGTTAACGTGCATAAATTGCAATTAATAAGTTTTTATTTGTTGTCATGTGCACGTTTATTGTTGTTGTTGTTTGTTGTTGTTGCCTGCAATATACAATAATGTTGTTGTTGTTGTTGGAAATGAAATGTGGCAAATAGCAGAAGCAAAAGCAGACGTTGTGGCAACAACAACAACAACAACAGCAAACACTTGCTGAAACACTAGAAAGTGTTTGCTTTGCTTTTGTTGTTGTTAGTTGTTGTTGTTAGTTGTTGTTGTTGTTAGTTGTTGTTAGTTGTTGTTGTTAGTTGTTAGTATGATTATTATTTGTTGTTATGGCCATTTTCGCTTTCAGGTGTGTCCCGGCTAATTAGTATAATTTATTGGCACTTGGAATTTGTCGCCTCGATTGATTAACTGAATGTATTTGATTGATTTGGCACTTATTCATTCGATTCATTCAATGGATCATTCATTCAATTCATTGATTCATTCAATTATTCGTTCATTCAGTCGATTGGTTGATTGATTCATTCATACATATATTCATTCGATACACTCATTCGATTCATTCATTCTTATCATTCATTCAATCGATTCATTAATTGATTCATTCGATGCACTCATTCATTGCTTCATTCATTCATTCAATTATTCATTCAGTCAATCGATGAACTCATTAATTCGATTCATTCGATTCCATTGATTGATTCATTCATTCGATGAACTCATTCGATTCATTCATTCATTTGATTCATTCAATCGATTCGTTCATTCATTGATTCATTCGACTATTCATTCATTCATTCGATTCATTGATTCATTCATTCAATTATTCATTCAGTCAATCGATAAACTCACTCATTCGATTCATTTGATTCATTCATTCAATCGATTCGTTCATTCGATGCTCTCATTCACTGATCCATTCATTGATTCGTTCTTTCATTCACTTGATTCATTCGATGCACTCATTCGATTCATTCGATACATTCATTCAATTATTCAATCGATTCATTAATTCATTCATTAATTCGATCTTTCATTCATTCATTGATTGATGCGATTCATTTCATTCATTCATTGATTGATGCGATTCATTTCATTCATTCGTTCAATCGATTCATTCATTGATTCATTCAATTATGCATTCATTCGATTCATTTGATTCACTCAATCGATTCGTTCATTCGATGCACTCATTTCTTGACTCATTCATTGATTCGATCATTCATTCATTCATTGATTGATTCATTGATTCCATTCTTTAAATTCATTCGTTCAATCGATTCATTCATTGATTCTTTCAATTATTCATTTAGTCAATCGATGAGCTCATTCATTCATTTGATTCATTCGATTCACTCATTCCTTTGATTGATTCATGGGATTCAGTCACTCAATCATTTGATTCATTCGATGCACTCATGCGATTCATTCATTGATTCATTCATTCGATTCATTGATTCATTCGATTCATTGATTGAATCATTCATGAATCCGATTCATTCGATTTATTCGTATCATTCATTCAATCGATTCAATTCGATTCATCGATTCATTCAATTATTCTTTTATTTATTCATTCATTGATTCATTCGATTCATTCATTCATTCGATTATTCAATTGATTCATTAATACATTTGATTCATTCGATTCATCGAACAATATGAATACTTTGAGTACTTTGAGTACTTTGAGGCACGCCCCACAAATTGAAAGCAAATACTACAAATGAATGGTTGCAACAAGACAAAGAAGACGAAGTAATGACAACTCTTATTCACCTGTACAGGTGGCACTCGCGAGTGTGTGTGGTTGTGGTTGTGAATGTGTTAATAATGTGTTCCATCAGCCAGCGACAGCCAAGTGGGTCAACGTGAACAACGTTTGCCCAACACAAACACAAACACGATGCACGTTGCACGTTGCACGTTGTACGTTGCACGAGAGCAATTAGAAAACTCTGAAAACTGACTGACAAGCTTCAGCATTCGAGATGTCCACGAGATGACCACAGAGACAACATACTAACTGCAACCAACCAAGAGAGAGAGAGGGAGAGGGAGAGAGAGGGAGAGAGAGGGAGAGAGAGGGAGGGAGAGAGAGAGAGAGAGGAAAGGAGAGCTTTGGATTTATATGAAGTAAGCTTAAAAGTGGAATTATTTTTATGTTTCTGAGCAAAGATTTTAGAAAAGTTGAAAGCTTCAATTAAAAGTAATCCCAAAAGGATACAAATAGGATAGAATGTGAATATGAATGAATAGCAGATGAATACGAATATGAATTTGGGTATGAATGAATGAATATGAACGAATATGAAAGAATGAATATGACTATGAATATGAATGAATATGAGTATGAATGAATGAATATGAATATGAGTATGAATGAATGAATATGAATATGAGTATGAATATGAATGAATATGAGTATGAATGAATGAATATGAATATGAATATGAATATGAATACGAATATGAATATGAATATGAATATGAATATGAATATGAATATGAATATGAATATGAATATGAATATAAATATAAATATGAATATAAATATGAATATGAATATAAATATGAATATGATTATGAATACGAATATGAGTATGAATATGAATACGAATATGAGTATGAATATGAATGAATATGAGTATGAATGAATGAATATGAATATGAATATGAGTATGAGTATGAATATGAATATGAGTATGAATATGAATATGAATATGAATACGAATATGAATATGAATATGAATATGAATATGAATATGAATATAAATATGAATATGAATATAAATATGAATATAAATATGAATATGAATATGAATATAAATATGAATATGATTATGAATACGAATATGAGTATGAATATGAATACGAATATGAGTATGAATATGAATATGAATAGAATGAATGAATATGAATATGAACATGAAAAAGATAATGAATATAAATAAGAATGAGTGAATGATTCTCAACGAATATGAATAAATGAATGAGTGAATGAATATGAATGAATAGAACGAATATTCATGAATGAATATGAGTATGAATGAATCAATATTAAGGAATATGAATGAATATGAGTATGAGTATGAGTATGAATATGAAAATGAATATGAATACGAATACGAATATGAATACGAATAGGAATACGAATAGGAATACGAACATGAATATGAATAGGAATACGAATATGAATATGAATATGAATAGAATGAATGAATATGAATATGAACATGAAAAAGATAATGAATATGAGTAAGAATGAGTGAATGATTATGATCGAATATGAATGAAAGAATGAGTGAATGAATATGAACGAATGAATATGAATAGGAATGAATATGAATAGGAATGATTATGAATATGAATATGAAAAAGAATATGAATGAATTATGAATGATTATTAATATGAATGAATGAATATGAATGAATGAATGAATATAACTGTTTAATCTAAGGCTCTCAAAACTCAAAATTCGATTTCCATATTAGTAACAATATTATTTTGATAGTCAAAAAATAGTTTAATAGTGAAAAACATAAATAAATAACGAAAAAAAAATACACATTACATTAAGTTTAATCTACTTTATTTAATAAAGTTTCCAGTTAGCGCACTCTTTGGTTCTTTTACTTCTTTGAAACTATATCTTTAGAGGAAAGTTTAGGTTTCTATAACTATTCAATCAATTTCGAATACAAACAAAGTCAATCAATATGCGAAATCTTTACTTTAAGTTGAGGATGAGACTAGGACTCTTCTAGGAAGTAGATAGAAGTAGGTTGAAGTAGGTTGAAGTAGGTTGAAGTAGGTAGAAGTAGGTTGAAGCAGGTGGAAGTAGATGGAAGTAGCTGGAAACAGTTGAACTTATAGGGAAACTTAGTTAGTACGAAGTAGGTGGAAAGAGAAGAACGAAAGTCAAGGAAACTTGAACTTTTAGGGAAAATTAAGAGAAGTTTCAAAATTTGAGAAAAATCTTTTCAAGTGGAACTTTTAAGGATAGTTAAGAGAAGTTTCAAAGTTTGATAAAAATGTTTTTTAGTTTTACTTTTAAGGAAAGTTGAGAAAAGTTTCAAAGTTTAAGAAAACTCCTTTAAAGTTTTACTTTTAAGGCAACTTAAGAGAAGTATCAAAGTTTTTAAGGAAAGATGAGATGAGTTTCAAAGTTTGATACAAATCTTTTTAAGCAGTACTTTTAAGGAAAGTTAAAAGAAGTTTAAAAAATTTTGAGAAATCTCTTTTAAAGTGGAACTTTTAAGGAAAGTTAAAAGAAGTTTCAAAGTTTAAGAAAACTCCTTTAAAGTTTTACTTTTAAGGCAAGTTAAGAGAAGTTTCAAAGTTTAATAAAACTCTTTTTAATAAAACTTGTGAAGTTTTCGAAAACACTTTTAAGGAACTTTGTTGTATGATATTGAAAACTCTTATCGGGATTTTTGCTATATCTCGAAAGTGATATGCAATGAAACTCTTCAAACTCTTCCATATCGATAAGGATTATCCAGCAACTATTTGAGTTAGCTTTATAGCGCGATTGGATCGAGCTACTATATATACTATATAGGTACTTACCTTCGCTGTGGATTGCAGCAAATTCCGAATTATTTTTGTTGATGCAAC
Source organism: Scaptomyza reducta (assembly GCA_035044485.1). Taxonomy (NCBI): domain Eukaryota; kingdom Metazoa; phylum Arthropoda; class Insecta; order Diptera; family Drosophilidae; genus Scaptomyza; species Scaptomyza reducta. The sequence goes on from JAWNNV010000475.1 coordinate 15,313, forward strand.
AACAGGATGTGCTTGATGCGACTTTCGAAAGGCACTTGCCGCTAAGTTGTTGCAAGTAGCAAGTTGCACGTTGCAAGATGCAAGTTGCACGTTTGTTATTGTTGTTGTTTTGTTGTTGCTGTTGTTGTTCGGTAGTTCGAGACGCGGTTAATTAACAACAAACAAAAAAACAATTCGAAAAAAAAAATAAAAAAATCAAAAATATCGAAAAAAAAAAACTGAAACCAGGACACTCAAACACACACACTGGCACACACACACTAACACACACACGCACGAAAGTGTTGTTGTTGTTATTGTTGTATGTTTTTTGTTATTTGTTTATTTTGTTATTGTTTTGAGAGTGGAAAAAAAAGAAGCGAACACAAACAATTTGCTGATTGTTTTATTTGTTGTTCGTTTGGCGAATGCGAAGCGAGCTCTGGGAAAACGCGTCTGGTCTGCGCCGTGGGTAAGCGCCGAATGCTGCATCCACCTGCTTTCTCGTAGCGGAACACTTCGCATGCGCCGCGGCGCACGACGCCAGCAGCGACGCCAGCAGCGACGCCAACAACGACAGCGAAGTTTCTTCTTTTTCAACAACAAAAAACAACACTGAGAGACACGAATACACACACACACACACACACAAATACGTGTATATCGGTATATCGGTGTCTATCGTTATCGACTATTTTGCCGGCTGCCTTCTGCTTCTTGTTGTTTGCGGCTTGTGGCATGCGCGCGCGCTTAACGTTTCCCCATTCGGTGGCGTCGTCTGTCTCTGTTTGTTGCTGCAGCAGACGGGGGCAACTTTCAGTTGCAGACGCATCGCAGATCCTCAGTAAGAAGCAAGAAGCAAGAAGAAGAGAGATAACGAAGCTGTTTGCACTTTCTATGCACCGCACTGCGGCACGAAGCTGTGGCATCATCAGGCTGACATCAACCGCCCTAAATGTAATGCCCTGGGCGTGGCTACTCAGTCCAGAACTTAACGCAAGTTCAACACAAAGCTCGATTATCGATCATAAATCGATAACTTCTAATCGATAATAAATCGATAACTTCTAGCAACTATATTTTTATACCCGGAACACATTGAAAATGGTTCAAAAGCTATAATGGTTTTGCCCAAGTGTATGTAACAGGCCGAAGGAAGCATATCCGAACCCATGAATTATATATATTCTCGATCAGCATCAACAGCCGGGGAGATATAGCCTCGATCTCAGAGACTATAAGAGCTAGAGACTTCAGATTTGGAACACAAGCTGGACTAGTCCCTAGGCAGTAGATAGTTGTTTCAAATGTTCGATAACTTCTCCCGTTTTCGATATACACATGTTATCGATAACAACAAAAACTTTAATTTGAAAAACTTTTTAATGACGTTTGAAACACTAATCGAAATAATGACAATCTGTGAAAATTGTATTAAAATCGGTTCAGGAACACCGGAGATATGGCACATTGAAGTTAACTCAAGTATGCAATAAACGCGTACACACAATGCAAAGAAGCTCTGAAGATTTATTTATATGAAATATTATTTTGATTATATTATTTGATGATAAAAACTCCCAAATTAATATGCTGGCGGAACATCTGGCTAAACGCAGAGTTGTATTCATTCACGTGATCTTCTTCTTTTAACAGTTCTTTTTTTTTTGTTGCTGATCCGTTTGTTCATCGATCTAGTTCGAATACCGAATGCCCTTCTTCTGGGTGTTCTGATCGCAACGTTGATTATATATATTTGTTTTTATATATATTTTGTTTTTATATATATATTTTGTTTTTTTGTTCAATCGATTGTTCCACTTTTCCATGAAATATGTTTGTTTAGCTTAAGTTATTGCTTTTTCCTTTTGCCTTTGCTTTTTTGCAACTGTTTTTTTGCTTTTTTGCCTTTGCTTTTGCTGTTGACAATGTCGATGACGCTGTAGACGAAGCTGCTGTTTTTTCCTCTTCCCCTCCACTCTTCTCCTCCTCTGGTCAGCACTAGCTTGGCTTGCCAATTGGAAAATGTTGCACAGTGTGACCAAAGCGGATTACAAATTGATTGCCAAAGCGCAAAGGAAAACAAACTATATTAAGTATCTGTAATCTGTATTAATCTAATCTAAATCTAGAATGAAAAATCCCAAATTAATACTATAATATAATATATAATAATATATAATACTATATATGAATGAAAAATCCCAAATTAATACTATAATATAATATATAATAATATATAATACTATATATGAATGAAAAATTCCAAATTAATACTATAATATAATATATAATAATATATAACACTATATAATAAGTCTTAAGTAGTCTTCATTCATTTTTCTCGCCGTGTATAATGTAAAGTTTGAATAAAAAGTGTTTAAAGTTGCGCAGTTTAATATATATTTTGGATATTTTGTTCCTTCTGCTATCCAGTTCGATCTATTAATTCGTTTATTTAGTTCGTTAAGCACCAAATAAACCATAAACGAAACGCATTAAACAACAATCAGGCAACAGTTCGACTTTAGTTCAATTAATTCCTCCATTTTGGTTATTTTGGTGCGTTTAGCTCGTTAAGTTCGTTCAGTTTGGTGAGTTCGTTAAGTTTGCATAAGTGGTTCGTTTAAGTAGCTGGCTCATTTAGTGCGTTCTTTTAGTTCGTTCAACTTGGCTAATTGATTCGATCAGTTCTTGTGCTCGTTCAGCTAGTTTACTCCAATCAGAATTGAACGAACTAACGAACGAACAGTGATTCAAACAGTTCGTTCAGCTGCGTAAATAGTTCAATTAAAAGCAAAATGAACGCAACTAACAACAACAAATATATTTTGTTTGTACTTTGTACTTTTCTAATTCGATTCGATCAGTTCTTGGGCTCGTTCAGCGCGTTAAGTTTGTGCAGTTGCGTCTGTTCGTTAAGTTTGCATTAAGCAGCTGGCTCATCTAGTGCGTTATTTTTCGTTCGTTCAACTTTGCTAGTTGGATTCGATCAGTTCTTGGACTCGTTCAGATAGTTCACTCCAATCAGAATGGAACGAACTTGGTTCAGTTGCGTCAGTTCGTTAAGTTTGCCTTAGTTCGTTCATTTAGTGCGTTCTTTTTTGTTCGTTCAACTTTGCTAGTTCGATTCGATCAGTTCTTCGGCTCGTCCGTTTACTTCACTCCAATCAGAATTGAACGAACTAACGAACGAACAGTGATTCAAACAGTTCGTTCAGCTGCGTAAATAGTTCAATTAAAAGCAAAATGCACACAACTAACAACAACAAATATATTTTGTTTGTACTTTGTACTTTGCTAATTGATTCGATCAGTTCTTGTGCTCGTTCAGCTCGTTAAGTTTGTGCAGTTGCGTCAGTTCGTTAAGTTTGCATAAGTTCGTTTGTTTAAGCAGTTCGTTCATTTGGTGCGTTCTTTGATTTCGTTCAACTTTGCTAATTCGATTCGATCAGTTCTTGGACTCGTTCAGCTAGTTCACTCCAATCAGAATCGAACGAACTTGGTTCAGTTGCGTCAGCTCGTTAAGTTGGTTCGTTTAAGTAGCTGGCTCATTTAGTGCGTTCTTTTAGTTCGTTCTTTGAGTTCGTTCATTTAGTGCGTTCTTTGAGTTCGTTCAACTTTGCTAATTCGATTCGATCAGTTCTTTCAGTTCACTCCAATTAAAATCGAACGAACTAAATGAACCACAATCAGAATCCACGATTCAAATAGTTCGTTCAGCTGCGTAAATAGTTCAATTAACACGCAACTAACAACAACAAATATATTTTCTCAATCAGCGAGTTGCCCCGCATATACTAAATATTTCTTTCAGTGCACCAGTGTGCAGCAATGAAGCGGGAGCGATTTCATCGCCATTTCGAGTCGACTTGTCGCTGTTTTCTTTATTTTTGTTGTTAAGGAGCTAAAGCTGCGAACTAGCTGGCAAAGCGACGCGGATTCCTGTTTGCTAAATATGACCAAAACCAACAACAACAACAACAACAACGAACAAAAAATACTTGTCTCGAAATTGGAGTAATTTCATCGCAACTTGCTGGCCAACTGGCCAACTGGCCAAGTCGAGACTGTAGCCTTGTTGTTGTTGTTGTTGCCTCGAAATTGGCAACTTGCAACTTGCAACTTGCAACTTGCAACGTCTATCGAATGTGTGCACACATTAAGTAACACGCGGACGCAAACTTTTTGGCTAACGGACGTGTCGCGCCACAAAGTCTGCCACCAAGTTAGTTAGTTGCTTAGCTATATATATATATATGTATATATATGCAACGATATCGTCGATAGTTAGTGTTGGGGCATGTGGCACGCCAGGTGGCACAAGTGTTTTGCCCAAAGGGTTTCCGTTTAATTGTTCGCAACTTAAGTAAATGCTAACCCCCCACCAACACTTACCTGCCCCTCCCCTACACTCCCCCCCCTCCATCACCCCACTTATCGTCAACCTGCTCTCGACTCTCAGATGTCTTATTAAAAGTATCTTGTTACTTTCACCGGCCGCCGCCAGACTCGAATTGCGCTTCAATTTCACACAGCACGAGAGAAAGAAGCAGCAAGAAAGAGACGCAAACAGGTAGTAGGCAAGCCAGAACGAGACGGAAGGCAATGACGGAAGGTAGGGAGGGAGGGGAGGTAGGAAGGGGTGTGATATGAAATGGATGTCGATCGAGTTGACACTGACCAAATTTGGTGCTGCGTGAAGGTCTCCAAAACGTTTCACAAATCTACAAAAGCAGCAAACAGGAAGTACACTCAGCGAAAAAGCTGATGCACACACAGAGAGAAAGGGAGGGTGCGAGAGGGAGATGCTATGCTTTTCACACCCACAACTTCACAGGCCAATAAATAATCACAGTGGCTATAAAGTATCATACGTGTTGTTCATATTAAAATATACTATTTTTAATACACTTTCCTAGGGTATTACGATTTCAACATGCAACTCACACTATATAGCTGCCATAACTTGTGCTTTAAGCTTAGTTTTCATTGCAATTTCCAGCTGTTAAGTTCTCAGATCTCAGCTACAAAGTTGTTGGATTTAAGTGTGGAGAGTTTTGGTTTAGGAAACTTCCGATTCCCGATTTAGAACTGGGAATTTCGTGATCGAAAATTTGTTTTTGCTTAAGGAATTCTCAGTTTTAGCATACTGCTAGACATTTGATTGGTCGAAAAGTTATAGGAGCCATGTCTAAAGTTATAATCCTTACATATTCGGCAACATATAGAAGTTTCAGCATACTTCTAGACATTTGATTGTTCGATAAATTATCGATAAGTTATCGAGAACAAGCCTACAAGTTATAATCCTTACTTATACATCAACACATAAAACTTTCAGCATACTTCTAGACCTTTGATTGATTAATCGATAAGTTATCGGAACCAAAATATTCGTTAACATATATAACTTTCAGTTTTAGTATACTTTTAGCCATTTGATTGATCACTAAATTATCGATAAGTTATCGGAACCATGTCTAAAAGTTATAATCCAACATATAGAACTTTCAGCATAATTCTAGACATTTGAACGATCGATAAATTATCGATAAGTTATCGGAAACAATCCTGCAAGTTTTAATCCTCACATATTCATCAACATATAGGACTTTTAGTTTTAGCATACTTCTAGACATTTGATTGAGTGATCGATAAGTTATCGGAACCAAAATATTCGTTAACATATAGAGTTTTCAGTTTTAGTATACTTTTAGATTGATTGTTCGATAAATTATCGTTAAGTTATCGGTACCAAGCCTAAAAGTCATAATCCTTACATATGCATCAGTATATAGAACTTTCAGCATACTTTGATTGATCGATAAATTATCGATAAGTTATCGGAAACAAGCCTAATTAACATATATTCATCAACATATAGAACTTTCAGTTTTAGCATACTTCTAGACATTTGATTGAATGATCGATAAATTATCGATAAGTTATCGGAAACAAGCCTGCAAGTTTTAATCCTCACATATTCATCAACACATAGAACTTTGAGTTTTAGCATACTTCTACTCATTTTATTGATTGATTGATCGATAGATTATCGATAAGTTATCGATAATTTATAATCCTTACATCAACATTCATCAACAAATCATATAACAATAGTTACTTCGCTTTACTTCGCTAACCGAAGCAAGCTAAACCCATCGTAACTTTAGTAAAGGGTATACAATATTCGAACTGATTTCGATTTTTTCGCCTTTTTTCTTACCGTTTGATGCAAAAATTAGTTGGCAATTTATTCGCATTAGGCCAATAACAACATATTCTTAACGGAGCCCTCAGCTAACACGAAGAGAGAGATGGAGAGAGAGAGAGTGGTGAGGGGGGAAGGGGGTTCGAGCCATATCTGTTGAGTACATAAAATGCTCTTAAAGCGACGCGACGCGACGAGGTTTTCTAGCCAGCTATTTGGGTCGCTCTCACAATTTATTAGTTTAGTTTTCATTGCATTGACACTTCATCATCGAGTGGCTGTCGTTTGTCATCTGCCGCATGCAACTTAAGCTTGTTGCAACTTGTTGTTGTTGTTGCGAGTTGTTGTCGTTGGAATAACCTTTGCGTCATGTGCTTGTGTGTGTGTGTGTGTGTGTGTGTGTTTGTCCATTATTGCCGGGTTACAAGGTGGCAAACTGCAACTGCAACTGCAACCAAAGTGAAAACGACACAAACAACCAACAACAACAACAACCAACAACAACAACAACAACATAACTGCTTAAAGAAACGGCCAAGAAACAGTAGCAGCAACGGCTGCCATTAAGCAATGAGAAGACACTTTTTTTACTCGTGCTTCTTCCTCTTCTTCTTCGTGTTTTTTGTGGCATTGCATCTTTGGAGTCAAAGTCAAAGAAGTCACAGATTGGCCCTTTTCGAGTAGTTCATTCGCTCATTCGCTATCGCGCTCTCCCTATCACTCTCTCTCTCTCGCTCTCTCGCTGGCTATGTGACGGAAATGCAGCCAAAGAATTGGGTTAAAGCAAGTTTTGCCACCATTGTATTAATGATACCCTGTAATCGGTAGCATGCATCGGGCATGCTCGAAACACATGTGCAACATGTTACCTTCAACGAACACACATCTATATAATATTCAAGTTCAAGTTTAGAAAGCATTTTAGATCATCTTTTGTTTAGAAAATATTCAAAATATTTCAAAATTTATTCAGAAAAATCCAATTTTTTATATCATTATCTTTTGTTTCCTAAAATCTCTTATACGAAACCTTTCGGAAAATATTTTTATATCAAATTTAGTTTAGAAAATATTCAAAATTTATTCAGAAAAAATCCAATTTTTTATATCATTATTTTTTTTTCCCCTAAAATTTCTTATACGAAAAAATTTTCTTTAATATCTTTATATCAAATTTTGTTTAGAAAATATTCAAAATTTCTTCAGAAAAATCAAATTTTTTAATTCAATATTTTTTTTCCTAAAATCTCTTATACGAAAATATTTTTATATCATCTTTGGTTCAGAAAATATTTAATATATTCAAAATTTCTTTAGAAAAATCTAATTTTTAGATCATTAATTTTTTTTTCCTAAAATTTCTTATACGAAATCTTTCTGAAAATATTTTTATATCAAATTTTGTTTAGAAAATATATTCAAAATTTCAAAATATCTTCAGAAAAATCTAATTTTTTATATCATTATTTTTTTTTCCTAAAATCTCTCGAAACCTTTCTGAAAATATTTTTAGATAATCTTTAGTTTAGAAAATATTCAAAATTTCAAAATTTCTTCAGAAAAATCATATTTTTTATATCAATATTTTTTTTCCTAAAATTTCTTATACGAAATCTTTCTGAAAATATTTTTAGATCATCTTTGGTTTAGAAAATATTCAAAATTTCATAATTTTAAAATTTCTTCAGAAAAATCAAATTTTTTATATCAATATTTTTTTTTCCTAAAATCTCTTGAAACCTTTCTTAAAATATTTTTAGATCATCTTTAGTTTAGAAAATATTCAAAATTTCAAAATTTTAAAATTTCTTCAGAAAAATCCAATTTTTTATATCAATATTTTTTTTTCCTAAAATCTCTTATACGAAATATTTCTGAAAATATTTGTATATCAAATTTTGTTTAGAAAATATTCAAAATTTTAAAATTTCTTCAGAAAAATCCAATTTTTTATATCATTATTTTTTTTCCTAAAATCTCGCATACGAAATATTTCTGAAAATATATTTATATCAAATTTTCTTTAGAAAATATTCAAATATTCTTTTGAAAATATCATTATCTTTCTGAAAATATTTGTATATCATCAAAGATAAAAAAAGAAGAAAATATTTCAAAACTTCTTCAGAAAAATGCAATTTTTTATATCATTATCTTTTTTTCCCAAAATCTCTTATACGAAACATTTCTCAAAATATTTTTATATCATCTTTGGTTTAGAAAATATTCAAAATTTCTTCAGAAAAAAACAATTTTTTATATAAATATCTTTTTTCCTGAAATCTCTTATACGAAATCTTTCTGAAAACATTTTTATATCATCTTTGGTTTAGAAAATATTCAAAATTTCAACTTTAATGCTCCATATCTCCGGTGTTTCTCAACCGATTTCAATAAAATTTTCACAGATTCTCATTATTTCATCAAATGTTACAAACGTCATCTAAAAGTTTTCCAAACTCAAGATTTTGTTGTTATCGATAACATGTGTATATCGGAAACGGGAAGAGTTATCGAAAATTTAAAAGAAACTTGAACTACCTAGGAACGAGGCGAGCTTATGCCTTCCCTTTTTACCCAAAGGAAGCTGAGAACGTATGAGTTGCGTTAGCTAAACGACGTTTACAGGGTATCTGCTCGTTTAGCATTTAAGCTTAAGATTATTCTCAGTATTTGCTGTTATCGTTGTTGTTGTTGATATTTGCTCGTTTCGTTTCGCTTTTAAGTGTCGCCGGCATGCGTGGTAAAAGCTGAAGTTGCAACTCATCCCAGCAGCGGCGGCAGCAGCAGCGGCAGCGGCAGCGGCAGCGGTGGCAGCGGTGGCAGCGGTGGCAGCGGTGGCAGCAACATCATCGCATCAGCAACAGTTGCCGCAGCTAAGGCGGCTTAGAAAGCGGCCAGCTCTTCTTCTTCTTCTTCGTTATCATCTTAATCTCCTTGCGCGCCTTCTTGCATCTTTCCCCTGCCCCTTCCCATTGCCTCCCCTCCCCTTCTGCTTGCCCCATCCCACCACAACTCCTTAGAATGCCCTGCATTGTAAATGTGCAGCTCTTAAATCACAATCTACAACAACAACAACAAGAAAGAGCACTCGAAAAGCATGTGGCATGTGGCAAGTGTGGCAAGTGCGATCAATTTCACTTTCTCAGCAGCAGCAAAAACCTAAAAACAATCAAAATCCAAAAAAGTTCGTCCCCAAAAAACATTGAAAGTCAATTAGCAGATTCTTCTGCCAAAGCAAAGGCAGCGGGGAGGGGGAGCGAGGGGGGCAAGACGGCACAAAAGAGAGTTGAGCGCACATAAATTATCATAGCTATTGTTATTGTTGTTGTTGTTGTTATTGTTGTTGTTGTTGTCATGCCTTGAAACCTACTTCACTTATTTTTTTGTATTTTTTGGCTAACTGGGCGAGCCAACAAAACGAGCACTCAACTCAATCACGATCATACTCGAAGTCATACTTATACTCATACTTATACTCCTACTTATACTCATGCACTCAATCTTATACTTATACTCGTACTTACTCGTTCATACTTACAGTTGTGCTCATACTCATTTTTATGAACTTATACTCATTCTTATACTCATACTCATACTTATACTCATGCACTCATACTTATACTCATGCACTCATTCTTATACTTATAATTATTCTCGTACTCATACTCATACTCCGAGATCTCATACTCGAAGTCATTCGAATGCATTCATACTTATACTTATATTCCTACTTATACTCATACTTATACTCATACTCATATACTTATATTCCTACTTATACTCATACTTATACTCATAGCTATACTCATACTTATACTCATACTCATATACTTATACTTATTCATACTTATACTTATACTCATAATTATATACATATACTTATTCTCAGTCACTCATATCTTATACGCATTCACACATTCGTATGCTCACTTTACACTTACTTATAGTCATGCACTAATACAGTTGTGCTTAGTCTTATAATAAGTCTCATGAACTTATACTCGTAATCATAGCCATGCACTTATACTCATGTTTATACTTATACCAATGATTGTACTACTCATACTCATACTCATATACACTTATACTCATGCTCTTATACTTGTACTTATTCTGACTCTATACTTATACTCATACTTTTACGTATACTCATACTTATACTTATACTTGTACTAGTACTTATACTCTTACTTATACCTTTACTTATAGACTTACTTATACTTATGCACTCATACTCATACTTGTACTTATACTCTTACTTATACTCATAAACTCATACTTGTACGAGTACCTACTCATACTTATACTTATACTTGTACATATACTCTTACTTATACACTTACTTATACACTTACTTATACTCATGCACTCATACTTGTACCTATACTCATACTCATACTTCTACTTATACTTTTACTTATACTCTTACTTATACTTTTACTTATACACTTACTTATACTTATACTTATACTTATACTTATACTCTTACTTATACTTTTACTTATACACTTATACTCATGCACTCATACTTGTACGTATACTCATACTCATACTTATAGTTATACACTTATACTTATACACATACTTATACTTATACTTATACACTTATACTCATGAACTCATACTCATTATACTCATAACCGTTATCATACTCTTACATACTCCACATACTCATACTTATACTTGTATCAATGATTGTACTTCTACTCATACTCAAACTCCTTATCATACACTTATACTCACACACTCGTACTCATACACTCACACACCGATATCATACTCACACTCATAGTATTTGAGTTCTGGCACTTGAGGCACAATTGCCTGGAGGCGCCGCTCTTTATGACTAAACACACGTCCGAGCCAGCCGTGGCGGACATATGCCAGAAATCATATTTCAATTATAATGCCAGAAGTTTGTCTTTCGAATAAACTAAATTTCATATCAATAAACAAAAATCATCTTTGTTTTATTCCGTTTCAAAGTTCTATACCTCGAAAAAAAAACACCCTTTATATATCTTTATTACTCTCGTTCCGTTAGATCGAAAACCTCTTGAAACTGAACTCAATTATATAGTATCTGTGGATCAATGGATAGAGAAGCGTCTGTATACGAATATCCTTCGATCTTTTAATCTAAAAACTGTGATATAAGAAACTAACTTAATTATTATTCAAGTCATTTGAAAATCGAAAGCTTCAACACAGACAAAACTCAAATAACTCAAAAAAAAACATATAAATATTTTGAAATGTGTGTAAAGTACATATATATATATATATATATATATATATATCATACATGTTTACGAATATCCTTCGATCTATTAATCTAGAAACTGTAAAGTAATAACTTAATTATTATTCAAGTCATTTCAAAATCGAAAGCTTCAACACAGACAAAACTCAACTAACGAATAACTCAAAAAAAAGCATATAAATATTTTGAAATGTGTGTAAAGTACAGATTCTATGGCAGCTAACTTTTACCCAAAGTATTGAAAACAAAAAAAAAGGTACACGCACTTTCCCAAAACGAAAACAAAATCGTAGATCAGCAGCAAATAGCATCACGAACTGAGAAACTAAAAAAAAGGTAACCCCACCCAATCCTAAATACCAAATCGCAGACGCGACAAAAGTGTTTTGTGTAAACAAAACAACAACGACTCGACTCGACTCGACTCGTTTGTGGCAAGATGAATGGGGCAGCCGCAAGGGCACGCACCAACTATGCAACTGTCTGTGCATAACTTAACTATGCTCTTAAATCTCTTGCAACAACAACTGCTGCTGCTGATGATTGATTCAACATTTATGAACTGACATAGTTTGCCGCACATACCTGAACATTCGAGTGCACTCCAAGCATTTGCAACAACTCGCAAAACTATTTGCAGCATCCGAATCCGTGTACCAAGTCTCAGTTACCCCAAAAGAAGCACACTGTTTAAGCAACAAAGCATTTCTAGCCTGTAATAATGTTATTTTAACCTTCTCAGTGCAGTCTCGGGCTCGTCAGACAAAATGCTGTCATGATACTGCTTCGTCTTCGGTTTGTCTGCTCCATATCTCCGGTGTTTCTCAGCCGATTTTAATCAAATTTTTACATATTTTCATTATTTCGTTAAATGTTTTAAACTGCATCAAAAAGTTTTTCAAATTCGCGATTTTGTTGTTATCGATAACATGTGTATATCGGAAACTGGAAAAGTTATCGAAACGATATCGACTCGACTGTTGATGCTGATCAAGAATATATATAATTTTCCAAATTCAAGATTTTGTTGTTATCGATAACATGTGTATATCGGAAACGAGAAAAGTTATCGAAACGATATCGACTTGACTGCTGATGCTGATCAAAAATATATATAATTTTCTCAATTCAAGATTTTGTTGTTATCGATAACATGTGTATATCGGAAACGGGAAAAGTTATCGAAACATTATCGACTCGGCTGTTGATGCTGATCACGAATATATATACTTTATTTGATCGGAGATGCTTCCTTCTGCCTGTTACATACTTATGCACCAAATCATTCTACCCTTTTCTATTCGATTAATCATCGTGAATTGAATCAAACTCACTTTTTATAAGGGTCACACTTATGCGAATTCACACACACACACACGCACACACAACCTGCCACTCCCCTTAACTTAATTTCACTTTTGGAAATTGCAACCACAACAACAATGCTGATGATTATTCAAATCGTAATTGTTGTCTGTCTGTCTGTCTATCGATTGATTGTACTCGAAGTATTAAGTAGCACTTTAAATTGGCATTCGTTCCGATTCGATTCGATCGAACAAAGACAAAACTTAATGGAATCTGAACTGGGAGATTGCCAAAGGCATGATGAATCTTTTTGTTGTTGTTGTTGCTGCTGGTGTTGCAACAACAACAACAACAAACACCACACACAGTGAACGATGTCCAGCCGCGAGATTTGGCTTTTTGCTTTTGCGTTTTGCCGCCAAACACCACAAATAGAATGACCGACGGAAAGATATCCTGTAAATTATTTGAAGTGTTTGTGGTTCATTGATCAAATGAAGTTAATCGTAATCGAATATTGCTAATCGATAATTTATCGATTACATTTTTCTACACAACTAACCAACATAACCTTTTAAGCTACACTTATCATACAAAAGTTAGTCTAAATAATCGATAATTTATCGATTACATTTTTCTACACAACTAAGCAACATAACGTATTAAGCTACACTTATAATACAAAATTTAGTCAAATAATCGATAATTTATCGATTATATTTTGCTACACAACTAAGCAACATAGCGTTTTAAGCTACACTTATAACACAAAATTTAGTCAAATAATCGATAATTTATCGATAACTTTATTCGGCTTGGCAAGAACACTTATAAAGTTACATTATATTCATCGCTAAATTTTCGATTATTGTTCAAATACTAATGTCGTACTCGAATATCGAAAAGTTATCGAAAACTTATCGATAACTTTTTTCTGCATAACATACAAAAATATGAAGTCACATTCAATTCGTTCGACTATTATGATCAAAATGTTTGAGTCGGACTTTCGATTACATTTATATCGATAATTATTATTATTATCGATAATCGATAATCGCTTTTGCACCGAATACAAACCAAATTATGTTGCATCAAACTCTTCGCTAGCTAGAAAAACATTAAAGAAACGTTCAAGAAAAGCGATACGTAAATCAATAATTTATCGATAAATATGAATATCAGCTTTCCAGTTCTAATGACTTCACACATCTGCTATATAGAAGTCTAGTTAACATGAGTTCACACATCTTCTATATAGAACAAAATATTAATAAGCTTTAGCTTTGTAGTTCGGTTTTTCTTTCTTTTCCATGATTTACAGGGTATCACATGATAGAGGAATGGAAGAAAAAAAATCCATCAATCAATTGCAAATAGAAAACAAAATCTTTCCAATCAAACGAATTGATCATTGAATTGCTCTTGGTCTGGCCCCCAAGCCGGAGCTTCAACTTGTCCAAGATGAACAAGAAGATGATGATGATCATGATGATGATGATCATGATGATGATCATGATGATGATGAAGAAGAGAGCGGGGTGTGTAGCACATAAAAATTGTTGCGCTTGCGGGTGGCCAACTGACGAAACTGTCGGCTTGACGGACTGACTGACTGACTGATAGACTGACTGATAGATGGTATGTACATACATTGTAAGTGGCCCAGAGGCTGGGCCTTTTGGTGGCAAGTAGGAACGTGTCGTGTGTTGCAAAGAAAGTGTTAAGTCCAATTCGAAATATTCGCTTGGTGAAATTTAAATCATTTTCAAATTTAATTACCGGCAAATAAACGTTTGACATTCCACACGAGCCACCTGCCACCTGTGTTGCCACTTGGGGCGTGGCACACATACACACACATCTGAACATGAGCATCATGATAATTATCACAACAACAGCAGCAATCATCATGATGATTATTAGCTTATTCTACAAATACGCAATAGACACACTCTCCCTCTCTCTCTCTCTCTCACTCTCTCTCTCTCTCTCTCTTTCTCTCTCTCTTGATGCCAAGTCAAAATACTTTAAATCTGCAATTTATAACTCAAATAGTTTAAGGACTTTCACCTCTTTTTTTTCTGCTTAATTTTATTTGTTAAACTCCAATTGCAATCAAAGTGTCATTATCGAATCTGTGTTACAGAAAATTGGCAACAGCGCCAAATGAAAACTGTTAACAACATGTTAAGTATAACTCGGGTCATGTTAAATATGCAAGCTTCAATGAAAGAAGGATTTAACAAAAAAAAAAACATAATGAAAATTATCATCATCCTTCATTCCTCTATATTCATGCTTACAGTGTTGCTAAGCGCTCTAAAACAGTGTTGCTTAAATTAATTAAGAATGAACAAGGAAACCCCTTAATAGTTTGTTATAATATATGTATGTGTATGTACACAAAACATTACAACAAAATATGATCCACAAATCATAGACAGACACAGAGTCTGTGTCTAGTGTCACCCTGACGCTATAACAACTCGCCACGCCCCCCCGCCCCTATCAACTCCGCCTCCTCTGTCTAAGCTTGTTGTTTTCATTCAATTGCAAATGTGCAACTGCACACACACACACATACACAGCTAGACGATAGACGAAACAAACAGCAATATGGTTTAGCTTAGTCGCCTTGTTAATACCCTACCCTTTGATAAGTTCATGGGCATACAATGTATGCAAGTTAAACGTAACTAAGTCGTATGAAAGTGTTTTCACTGTGAGAAATTAGTTGCACATAACTATTATATACCATATAACAAATATAACAAATGTAAAGCGTACCTGCCAGTCGATTAAACCTAACCTCACAATTGCGATTCGCCGTTTTCATTCATCTTCAGCGCACAGACATGTGTAAGTAAATACATATGTGTGTTTATTTGTGTGCGCAGGTAACTGTGTTTATTTGTGTGTGTGCGCGCGCAGTTAACTGTGTGCATGTGTGTATGTGTGCGCTCGCAGTTAACTGTGTGTGTGTGTGTTTGTGTGACGATCAGGAGACATTTCTCGTTGGTCGTTTTCTCGCCTTTTTCAGCGCTGGCCACCGCTCTTTTCTTTTCATTTTTCTTTCTTTTTGGCGCACATAAAAATGGAGAAAAAGAAAAAAAGCGGCTTTTCGTTTAAGTGCGTCGCGCCTGGATGGGATGAGAGGCCGCTGTCCGCTGTCCGCTGTCCGCAGTCTGCTGCCCCTCTGTCGCTAAGATGGCGTCTGCGTCTGCGTCTACGTCTGCCTGCTGGCTGTTGTTGTTGTGGAGATGACCGCTTAAGCCGGAACTGGGCATAGGAGCCAGTCTCTGTCGCGGTCGCTGTCGCCGTTAGCAGCGCGACGAAAGTTGCGCCGTTTTTGGGCTGGCCGCCAACTGACTGACTGACTGACTGACCAACTGACCGAAACCAGACAGAGACGCAGACGCAGACGATGAGCGCAAAGCGCGCACAACGCAGGCGCAGGCGCAGGCGCAGGCGGAAGAAGGAAAGTGAAGACGCTGCTGCTGTTGGCGTTGGCGTCGGCGTCGACAGCAGCGTCGCGACGCCACCTGCAGCCGCAAAAGCAATAAGGCAGTCGATGCAGCCGACTGAGGATGTCAAGTGAATTGTGGATGCTGGATACGTACATGTTGTGGATGGCATGTGGATGTCGAATGTGGCTGCGTGAAAATGCCGCCCAACGAGTTTCGCAATAAAGAGAAAGTGTCCAAAGGCTGTTCTCGCGATCGTAAAGAATAAATTTGTGTTTCCTGTTTGCTGCATACCTTTTTAACAGTCTCGCCAAAAAAAAACACAAAACACAAAACAAAAACAACACACAGATTTCATCTTTATCAACAGAGTCAGCCGCCCAGCAAGTGGCGCGCGAGAAAGTTATTTACCATGGGAAACATGGGAAGCCTGTTGTTGTCCAGGCTTTTTATATGTATGTATGTATGTATGTATGTTTGTTGTGAGAAAAAGTGTAAGGGACCGCCGGAATGGGATGCGCTGTGGCGACAACTTCAAGTCAAAACTGCAGCCAAAAATACTTACACACATACATACATACATATGCACATGCTTGTCGCTGTCTCTGGAATTCAAAGTGCACTTTCACAGTGGTACGAGACTAATTAAAACAAATGTAATAATTGTAGGTGTACGATAAAGGAGTGAAAAAAGGACAGAGATAGCATACAGTAGAATGGCTTCCACATAATTCCACTATACAAAATGTATGACGCATGGCCACACCAAACCTCACACACACACACACACACATACAACTTATGTCAATGTACAACTGTAACTGATTCGCACTGTACTACTAGAATACAGAACATCAGTGCGAGCCAAGCATTTGGCTATAGCTAAATCAACTAACTAGAAACAAGAGTAGTGAATTGACTTTGGCGCTAGTTCACTCGCTAGATTTGGCTATAAAATTGCTAAGCGCACAGCACTAAAAACGCAACTGTATATGTGTGCGTTATATTTTCAGCTACGATAATGAATAAACAACAGCGACAAAAGCAACGCTCAATATTATTTTTTTTTTTATTAAATCTACATAAATGCTATGTAATATATGTTTATATACAAGTATGTATGTACTTATGTACTTATTATATTGCGTCTTATCCGTTAAGAGTCAATCTGCTTCTGTTTGTGGCATCCGTTTATAACGAAATCACAGTGCTCCCAACTACAACGCAACGAACAACTCTCTAAGGCCACACAGCGGATAAACGGATAAACGTAGAACACAACTAATCCTTATCCGTATCCATGACTCCATTACAGAGGGCAGCTGAGCTGCTGGCTGTGCTTGTGTTTGTGCTGCTGCTGCTGATCGATTTGCCCAGCGCTTTCGGCTGGATGGAATTTAACAGTAATACTGTGAAAGGCCGAAAACGAACGGATCAGCGCAAGAAATGTCCAAATGTGAGTGTAGAACAGTTAAACAGTTAGTAAAAATGTTATTTATTTTGAAACTTTTTACTTTTCGGGAATGAATATAATAGCGAAATTGCAGTAAGCTATGTACATATGTGTGTGTTCGTTTGTGTGTGTGTGTGCTCTCATCAATATGCGAGTGCAGTGCGGCTCTCTCATTCAGAATGTGTCTGGGGGCAAAGAAATGGGCGCACACTGATGCCAAAATCAATCACACTTTCTAAGTGCCTGACTGACGTCTGCGTGTCGCAGTCACTGTTCACGTCGACGTCGCAGTCGCAGTCGCAGTCGTTTGCCAACGTTGACAGGCGGTCAAGTGCAGTGCAGTGTATGTATGTATGTATGTATGTGTGTGAGTAGTGTTTTTTTTTCACCGATCTTTTGCTTGTATTTGTTTATTCATAATGGATAAAAAGGGTATGGAACATTGAAGTTAAATCAAGTATACAGTAAATGCGTATACACACACACACACATTGAAGTTAAGTCAAGTATACAGTAAATGCGTGCACACACACACACATATATTGACTGTATGCATTAGTTATAGGGTATGTGCTAGTCGGAACTTGTTAGTATTGGTTTTTTTTGTGACTTTTGTAAAACGCACGCAAAACAAATTGCACACATGCACAAAGTGACGTGTAACTAGATTTCATACATACACACCTGTATTCTTGTGCGTGTGTGTGTGTGTGTGTGTGTGTGTGTCTAGTTGGCACGCACATTCGCGTCACAGATTTTATGCTGTTTACACTGGGGTCATCGAACAATTTCAAATGCATATAGTTTACAGTTATGTTTGTTTGTTTCTTTAGGTACGCGCCATAAGAAACTTCGATCTGGAACTAATGATGGGCAAGTGGTATGTTGTACAGTATTATGCGTCGACGGAGGAACTGCCGGAATATGCCTGTATGCGTAGCAATTTTGGTTACTCCAGCGAGGAACAGGGTGTAAGAAATAAAATATTAGTATATGAATTGTATATATAATGCTCAACATCCTGCACAGATAACGATGAACTTTAGTTATATCTTTGCGGAGGATCCGTTACGCGAGAAACTGCAGGGAAATATTACGTGGTTAGTGCCGGAGTTGGGCACGCCCGGTCACTGGATGCACACAGAGGATATATGTTCGTTTTTGTAGACCAATCCAATATCGAAAGAGATGTAATTCATGCTTGGTTTCAGATGAGGGCATCTACAATACGTATGTCTTGGATACGGACTATCATAATTGGGGTCTTATAATGCATTGTGCCGAGAAGAAGAAGCATACGCGTTATTTATCCGCATTGCTGCTATCAAGAGAGCCAAGCTTGGGCGAAAATGTTAAAACATTTTTGAGGTTAGTCAAGAAAAAGAAAGATAAGTTTGTTTGTTATTGAAATTTTGGTTTTTGTTACAGGGAGAAACTGCCGCGTTACGATATTGACTTATCGTTTATGTTTGCTATAAATCAGACATCGTGCGATCATCTAATGGAGTCGAGCAAGGATGATCCACTGGCGTATATTATAAATGGACAACAACAACAAAGTGTGAAAGTAATCAATAAGCCATAAATATTTCACAATAAACGTATGTTAGAAATTTAAATTTGAATTTAAATTTTGGCGCGTATGTGTTAAGTTGGCTGCGGCAGTTATTTGCAACATGATGTTGGCTGCGCGCAACATTTTTACTCAACAGAAGTTGGCTGCGCCACTTGCGCAACGTAACGTTTTGTGCATGCTTGCGCTACGTAAACGCATAAACGAGCAACGTTGTTATCGGGCAAAAAACGCAACACTGTGCGCGTTCGTGGCGAATGTCAGGCTAAAACAACGCAAACAAAATTTGGTCACTTTAAATTGTAGTTGCGAAGAAAAAATTAAATATTTTTGTTTTTAAAACATTTTCAATTGCATTGGCTACAATAGCGGCAAAACGTGCATTTGAAACGTACCAATGAACTAGTGTTTGCAATGTGCAATAATTGCAAATATCGCATAGCGAGCGATTTGTATGTATGTAATTTCTAGCTGTTGCGATTTTGCGTATGCCACTGTTAAAGTGGTGGAAAATGTGTGTGTGTAACAAAAACATGCAGTTCCTACTAACTAATGCACATTAAAAGGCAGCCCGCTCAAACAGTGCGTTAGTTGGTTATTAACATAAGTGTGTGTGTGTGTGTGTGTGTGTGTGTGTGTGTGGATAAATTGTCGACAAAAAGCATCAAAAGAATTCGCGCGTGCAGCACAAAATTGCGCCAATAAGCGAACGAAACGACGTTTCTGTTTTTTTTTTTATTTCATTTTTTTTTATTGCATTCCTACTCGCACATACATACACACGTAGAGCAACAGAGATTTGAACCATACACTCGCATATACGTATATGCGTGCACGAAATGTATGTATGCATTAACATATACCCACATGCATTCACGCAATAAATCGAAGGCACCAACAACAACAATACAATATACACAACCCAAATGTTTCCTTCCAGGTGAGCCTAAAGCAACGCAAATGCAAAAATATAACATACGGCAGGCATACAACATAACACAAGCAAGAAATAATTGAACACATCAAACACAAAGTGCAACAAATATTATAGGCTGTGGATAAGGGATGTGCATTGATTTGCTTTCAAGTGTCTTCTTCTTTTTTTTCTTCGTTTTTTTTTTTGCAACAATAAAATTGTGTGTAAAACGTTCGCGCTCGCAAACGCAGCCTGTTACTATTGTGCGCTCGCTTGCACGCACTTTGCACTTACGGCTGCTTGTTTGTTGTGTTTTGTTGTTGTTGCTTTTTGACATTTAGTGCTGCTGCTGCTGCTGCTGCTGGCAGAAGCTCCTCTTTGCGTATGTGTGTGTTGTTGTTGTTTTTTTTCTTCGCTTATTTTTTTTAATATAAAACAAGAACTAAAACTGTACTCATGACAAATAGCCAGCGTAGTATGTGTGTGTGTGTGTGTATGCAATATTAATTAATTATTAAACTGTAACTGTATGTTTAATAATATGTTTTGTCTCCCTCTCTCTCTCTCTCGCCCACTCACACTGCAATTGGCAGCAAGTGGCCATACAACAACAACAACAACAACAACAGCGACGAGAAGAATATATAAGCGCCTAGAAGAACTGTAAACAAAAATAAAGTGCGAGAGAGAGCGAAAAAAACTCTCTCAGTACTCAGTAATTTGCCAAACGGGACTTTCATCGAGAACGACAGTGTGCAAAGATGTCACGGTGGGGCAAAAACATCGTTGTGCCCCTCGACTCCCTGTGCAAGGAGAAGGAGAACACAAATCGACCCACTGTCGCCCGTTCGGTGGGCACCGTGGGCAAATGGGGCAAAATGGGTTTCACATCCACACGCACATACACCCTCTCCTCGTTGCATCCAATGGCCGCCGCCGCTGCGGCCAGTCCCGCCCAGAGTCCGGCCTCGACGCACGATCACGATCCGAACGATATGAGCGTATCGGTGCCGGAGCCGCCAAAGCCGAAGAAGTTCTTCAAATCGAGAAATGCAGCGCCACCGGAAGTGATAGCACAGATCATCCAACAGTTGCCACACTGTGGCAACACCGGCCCCACCAGCTCACCGATGCGCGATCTGGCATCCTCGATGTCGATGTCGATGTCGATGACACCCACCCGCCACGAGCCCCTCAAACTGAAGCTGAGCAAAGCCGGCAGCTCCGCTGAGCGGAAGCGCAAATCTCCCAAAAAGAAAGCAACAACAACATCGTCGACGGCGGCTTTAACGCCTGGTGCGTTAAGTGACAGCATGTCCATGGATCTGGCCGATCACATGCTGGATCTGGCTGGGGCATCGCCCACCCGCAGCCCAGCGGCCCGACCAGCGCCGGAGGCGAAGAGCAGCCAGAAGAAGAAAAAGATCAAGGAGGAGAAGAAACTGAAGCCGGAGGCGCCGCCATCGCGAGTCCTGGGACGTGCCCGCAAGCAGGTCAACTACTGCGAGGTCGAAGAGGACGATCGCTATCCCACGCCCATCAAGGATCTCGTCATGCCCAAAGCGCGTCCGGCTGAAACGGCAACAGCAACAACAACAGCAACAGCAACAGCAATCGCCGCCAGCAATGCGCCAGATGTCTCCCCAGCCGCAGCGGATCCGGCGCTGCCACCGCCCACAACGGCTCCAAGTGCTGCAACATTGGGCGCTCCTGCCACATGTGCAGCTGCTGCAACAGTTACAACAGTGCCATTAGCTTCCGCCTCGTCAAGTGCTTCCCGCACCCCCGAACATCCGCCAATTGTTCTACGCATTTCCAAAGTAAGTCTTTTCGATCAACTACGTATATAGCAGCGGTCGGGGAACAGGGGTAAAGTATCCCTTCTTGGGTAAAAGTGAAATTTGGAGGGGTTAAAGGGGAAATTTGAAATGGAGGAGAAGAAATTTTTTTTTTTTTTCTTTTTTTTTTTGCTCTTTGTCTAATTGGTGGGTAATGTCAGTTATATTTAGGGGTAATGATTAAAAAAGTTCCCGCTGATTGATATATACCTACAAATATTAAAGATTTCATTTCAGTTTTTCTTTGTCAAATAATCAATATAAAGTTTTTCTGGCTTTTTTTTTTTTTTTTAAGATTTCATTTCAGTTTTTCTTTGTTTGTCAATCAATATAAAGTTTTTTAGCTTTTTTTTTTTTTTTAAGATTTCATTTCAGTTTTTCTTTGTCAAATAATCAATATAAAGTTTTTCTGGCTTTTTTTTTTTGCTTTTTTGTGCTAAACAATCAATATAAAGATTTTTCAGCTTTTTTTTTTAAAAAGATTTTATTTAAATTTTTCTTTGTCAAATAATCAAAAATATAGTTTTTTAGCTTTTTTTTTAAGATTTCATTTCAGTTTTTCTTTGTTAGTCAAATAATCAATATAAAGTTTTTTTTTTTGCTTTTGTGCTAAATAATCAATATAAAGTTTTTTAGCTTTTTTTTTTTAAAGATTCTATTTAAATTTTTCTTTGTTTGTCAAATAATCAATATAAAGTTTTTCAGGCTTTTTTGTGCTAAATAATCAATATAAAGTTTTTTTGCTTTTTTTTTTTATTTTAAAGATTTTATTTAAATTTTTCTTTGTTTGTCAAATAATCAATATAAAGTTTTTCTGAGTTTTTTTTTTTTTAAGTTTTCATTTCAGTTTTTTTTTTGTTAGTCAAATAATCAACATAAAGTTTTTTTTTTTTTTTCTTTTTTGTGCTAAATAATCAATATAAAGTTTTTCTGGCTTTTTTTTTTAAGATTTCATTTCAGTTTTTCTTTGTTTGTCAAATAATCAATATAAAGTTTTTCTGCCTTTTTTTTTTTTTGCTTTTTTGTGCTAAATAATCAATATAAAGTTTTTTTTTTAAAGATTTTAATTCAATTTTTCTTTGTTAGTCAAATAATCAATATAAAGTTTTTTTTGCTTTTTTGTGCTAAATAATCAATATAAAGTTTTTCAGGATTTTTTTTTAAGACTTCATTTCAGTTTTACTTTGTTAGTCAAATAATCAATATAAAGTTTTTCTTGTTTTTTTTTTTTGCCTTTTACCTTTTTTTTTGCTTTTTTTTGTGCTAAATAATCAATATAAAGTTTTTCTGGCTTATTTTTTTTTTTTGGCTTTTTTGTGCTAAAAAACTGCTGATCAAACGCATTTCTCAGTTCACACATTTTCTCTCGTCTATTTAACCACTGTGCGCTTTTTGTGCTCAATGCGCTCTGCGAACGAGAGAGAGCGAGTGCGCGAATGCAAGTGATCGAGACGTACTGCTCTTTCTTTAAAACTCACGCACGCTTGCGCTCTCTGCCATTCACACACACACACACACGCACGCACGCTCGCTCGCGCTCTGACATTCACACACATGCACGCACGCTCGCTCGCGCTCTCTGGCATTCTCACACACATGCATGCACTCGTTGGCCGTTTGAAGCGCTCTCCTGAGTGGCTGTGTGGGAAAGAGAAAGCGACAACAATAACAACAACTAGCAGCGGCAGTGTTAAATTACGCGCGCTTTTACATTAAATGGAGTTTTTTCTTCTTCTTGTTATATTCTTCTTCAACGCGTATTGTTGTTGGCCTAACTGTTGTTGTTGTTATAGATTTTTTTCTTTCTTTTCTTTTTATACATTTACATTTGAACGTTTTTCGTGCTAGTCGCAGTTGTTGTTCGATTCTGGTGTGCGACAGTCGCAAAAATAGAAAAATAAAAAACTTTAAAGAAACTTAATAATTAATAATAATAATGATGATAATGATAATCGGATATTGCAGGGCACCTCACGCTTAGTCAGCACGGATAGCGAGGAGCCGCCAAATAATTCGCCGCCACATTTCCAGCAGCCCAACAACAACAACGATGACAACGATTATCGAGTTCCTTATGCTGCCATCACATCAACCACAGCAGCACCAACACTAACAACAACAGCCGGAGGAGTAGGAGGAGGAGTAGGAAATATAAATACAAATATAACGCCAAAAATCACATTAAAACCGTTAAGGCCACCAACAGCCGAAGAAGAAGCAGCACACAATCGACGGCACGAAGAGGAGGAGCAGGCGGCGGAAGAGGAGGAGGATGATGAGGAGGATGAGGATGACGAAGATGAGGAGGACGAGCCGCCCGAAATCAATTATTGTACTGTAAAAATCTCACCCGATAAACCGCCCAAGGAGCGCCTGAAGCTGATCATCAAAACGGACGTCATACGCAATGCGATAGCCAAAGCGGCAGCAGCAGCAGCAGCCAAAGCAGCTGGCGAGGATTCGCGCAGCGAAAAGAAATCCAAAAGCAAGAAGCACAAACATCTCAAGCACGCAGCGGCGGCAGCGGCAGCAGCGGCGGCGGCAGAGGCAGCGGGAGCGGGAGGGGGAGCGGGAGCGGGAGGAGGAGCAAGAGCAGGAGGAGGAGGAGCAGGAGCAGGAAGTTACGGAGCTGGAAGTGGAAGTTACGCAGGAATAGGAGTGGGAACAGTAGTGGGAACAGTTGTGGGTACAGAAGTGGGAACAGCAGGAGTGGGTGTGGCAGCTGAAGAGTTCAAAACACCTTCGCCACATTTGGTAAACGAACAACAACTCCAACAACAACAACCACAACAACAACACCCACAACAACAACACCCACAACAACCGCAACAACACCCCCAATCCCAAGTCAGTTCATCCTCGGTCATACCGGATCACGATTTCGATTCGCAATCCTCGGTGCTGGGCAGCATCTCCTCGAAGGGCAACAGCACGCCCCAGCTGCTCGCCCAGGCCGTCCAGGAGGACAGCTGTGTGATACGGAGTCGCGGCTCCAGTGTGATTACCAGCGATCTGGAGACCAGTCAGCACTCCTCCCTGGTGGCGCCACCCTCCGACATAGAGTCGCGGCTCGAGTCCATGATGGACGAGCAGAATGCCTCGACGACGGCCACCGCTGGCTCCGACGAACCGCTCCAGCAGTCCGACATACTCGCTGTGCTCCGTGGCGAACCACGCTTCAATGGCAAGCCGGACAAGAAGTCCGACAAGAAACCAGCAACAACAACAACAACAACAACAAGCTCCTCCATGTTGAACAACAAGCGAACAACGCGAGGACGCGCCCGGAAGGCGAACAACAATGCGGAGATCGTGACGCCGAAGGCCACGGAGACGCGCACCCGGATGCGCAACAAGCTGCAGGAGGAGGCGGCAGCGGCAGCTGCCACAATGCCGCCGAAGCGTGCCACACGCGGCCGTGGCGGCAACAACAACAAGAAGGCGGCCACGGCTCAGGCCATGGACCAGGACAACAATCTGTTGGCGGAGCAAGCAAGTGAGGCGACACCGCCGGTGGCAGCCACTAGACGTGGGCGTGGACGTGCCTCCGCCGCCGCCTCCGCCGCCGCTGCGGCCAACAACAACGACAGCATGAACAACAACAACAACAACAACATCAACAAGATTGCAGCCAATCTGTCGGCCAAGGCGACGGAGGCGACGGGTCGTGGCGGGGGCACGGACACTGGTGGCGCCTCAACGCGCAGCTATGGACGCAAGCGCAAGAATCAGCAGGTGCAACAAGTCCAGCAACAACAACAACAGCAGCAACAACAGCAGCAACAACAGCAGCAACAGCAACAACAATTGTTGCAGTTGCAACAACAACAAATGCAACACATGCAACAACTGCAACAACAGCAGCAACACCAGGCCGTCATGGAGGAGCTGCAGCTGCAGCTGGACGCAGATGCGGCACAGCTGAAGCTGAAGCAGCAACAGCTGGCGGAGCAGTTGCGGCAACAGGACGAGGCACAGCCGACGCCGGCGAAGCAGATGCACAGGGATCTGGATCTGGCGCTCGA
Source organism: Scaptomyza reducta (assembly GCA_035044485.1). Classification (NCBI taxonomy): domain Eukaryota; kingdom Metazoa; phylum Arthropoda; class Insecta; order Diptera; family Drosophilidae; genus Scaptomyza; species Scaptomyza reducta. Next base: position 41,352 of record JAWNNV010000475.1, read on the forward strand.
TCTGGAACTGCAGCTGGACATGGAGCCGGAATATGAGCCCATGCTGGAGCCAATGTTGGAACCAATGCTGGAACCAATGCTGGAACCAATGCTCGAACCGTTGCTGGAGCCGCTGCTGGAGCATGAGCGTGAACCGGATCCGGATCTGGGCATGGACGAGATGTCCAACACCTCGGCCAGCTCCTCGCTGCAGCACGATGGCTCCAACTCGTCCCCGTTGCGCGACTACAAGTTCAAGGATAAGTTCAAGCGAACGATCACGCTGGAGAACCAGGTGCCCGGTGGAGCAGCTGGAGCCGCAGCTGCAGCTGCCGCAGCGCTGGCCGCGTACGGTGCCGGAGGAGGAGCAGGAGTCATGGGTATGGGCATGGGCATGGGCATGGGAGGAGCAGGAGGAGGCATGGACATGGAGGAGGAGCAGGAGGCGGAGTCGGAGTCGGAGCAGGTGTCATCCAATACGAGGCGGCGACGAGCAGCCAGACGAACCTCCACGAGGAGACCCAACGCGGCGCCGTCAAGCTGGTCATCTCGAAGAAGAAGGGCAGCATCTTCAAGAGTCGCGCCCTGGTGCCCTCGGATCAGGCCGAGCAGGCGAGCGTTGCCAAGCGGCATCTGTACAAGCACAGCTGGGATGCGGCACTGGAGGCGAACGGTGGCGGTACCGGCAGCGATGCCAGCAGCAATGCCTCTGCCTCCAATCTGGTCGGCGGAGTGGCGGGCGCCAAGGGCGTCGATGGTCTGGCGGCGAGCAAGGCGACAGCCATAGATGTCTACGGTGATTTCGGTGACTGCAGCTCCAACAACAACACCAGCTCCGGTAGCTCCGCACTGCGTGGCGAGAGTCCCGCCCTGGGCAAGCTGCTGTGCCGGCCAGCCAAGTCGCAGCACAACAGCGGCCAATCCTCGACAGCCGTCTCCATGGATGCCTTCGATCTGGACCTGGAGGCGAGCGTCGATGAGGGCAGCAGCAGCTCGGGCTTGCGGGTCGATCGCAAGACCAAGGAGTACTATACGGTCGTGCGGAATGTGAAGACGGCGCATCAGATCCAGGAGATTGGCGAGTACCAGGAGATGTACGACGATGTCGAGTACATCCTCGATGCCCTGCAGCCGCACAATCCGCCGCCCACCCGCTGCCTGTCCGCCCTCCAGCTGGCCACCAAGTGCATGACGCCAGCCTTTCGCATGCATGTGCGAGCCCATGGCGTCGTCACCAAGTTCTTTAAGGTGAGTTGGGAGTTAGACTTGAGATCAATCGCGGGGGAGACCTTTCGTATCACTGGGTGCAGTTGAAGTCCCGACTAGACTAGATACACGGAACCCGGAACCCTATGATTATTAAGGTGGAAACACTTTGGACCCCATTAAGTCCAAATACTCTTTAGAGTCTCTCACAACTTTATAGCAGGTTCAGAAGAAGGAGAAGAAATGAAGTTTTCCATTCAATCCATTCCAAGGATTCGATCTAAAGAGTTTCCAAGTTGATCACAGCTAGACAAAAGCACCCTGAATACTGACCCCTGAACCCAATTAAGTCTTCCATACTATACTCTTTAGGGTCTCTCACAACATGTTCAGACCTAGTTAATAGTTTCAAAAATCAGTTGTTTCCCATCAATCCCTTCCAAGGATTCGATCTGAGGGGTTTTCAAGTTGATCCTAACGTGTATCGCAGCTAGATTTGAGATCAATCGCGGGGGAGACCTTTCGTATGACTTGGTGCAGTTGAAGTCCCGACTAGACTAGATACACGGAACTCGGAACCCCATTCCCCATTAAGTCTATATACTCTTTAGTCTCTCACAACTTTATAGCATCAGTTTCAAAGATTAGTTGTTCAGTTTCCCATTCAATCCCATCCAACGATTCGATCTAAGGGGTTTCCAAGTTAATCCTAACATGTATCACAGTTAGAATCGTAGGGAGACACCTTTCATATAACAGTTGGTGCAGTTGAAGTCCCGACTAGACTAGATACATGGAACACGGAACCCTATGATTATTAAGGTGGAAACACTTTGGGGTTTCTCACAACTAGACTTGAGATCAATCGTGGGAAGAACTTTCATATAAACTTGGTGTAGTTGCTCCTTTATGTTCTTGGGACCTCTTAAGACGGTTCTCTATGTGCTTTGGACCTCTTAGTCGAAAAGTCCTGACTAGACGAAACTCTGACCCTTTAACCCTGAACCCTATGCTTAAGTCTATATATACTTTAGAGTCTCTCACAACTAGACTAAAGATCAATCGTGTTTTTGTTTATGTTCTTGGGACCACTTTAGAAGGCTCTAAGTCGAGAAGTCCCAACTAGACTAGAAACCCGGAACCCTGGGTCTATATACACTTTAGAGTCTCTCACAACTTTAAAGCATAGTCAAAACAAGTTAACAGTTTCAAAGATCAGTTATTGAGGTTAGTTTCCCATTGAATCGTTTCCAACGATTCGAGTTAAGGGGTTTCTAAGATGATCCTAACGTGTATCCCATCTAGACTAAAGATCAATCGGGGGAGATCTTTCAAATAACTTGGTACAGTTGCTTCTTTATGTTCTTGAAACGTCTTAAGAAGGCTCTAAGGCGAGAAGTCCCGACTAGACCATAGCCGGAACCCTCACGTTCAGGTTCTCTATGTTCTTTGGACCTCTTAATCGAGACTAGTCCTGACTAGACCATACCCGGAACCCTGAACCTTGAACCCCATTAAGTCTATATACACTTTAGAGTCTCTCACAAATTTCTAGTCAGAACAAGTTAATAGGTTCAAAGATAAGTTGTTGAGGTTAGTTCCCGTTCCCGTTCCCGTTGAATCGTTTCCAAGGATTCAAGCTAAGGGGTTTCTAAGATGATCCTAACGTGTATTCTCCCCCTAAAGGCACTTTCGGATGCAAACAAAGATCTAAGCCTGGGCCTGTGCACCTCGGCGATTATGTACATACTGTCGCAGGAGGGTCTCAACATGGACCTGGACCGGGACTCGCTCGAGCTGATGATCAATCTGCTGGAGGCCGAAGGCGTCAACGTGGGCGTGGCACCCTCCACAGACCGGGCCAACTACGAACGGAACAAGCAAAAGGTGCGCGAACTCTGCGAGGAGATCAAGGCCCAGGGCAAGGGCACGCATCTGAATGTCGAATCGATCACGGTGGGCACACTGGCCATGGAAACGCTGCTCTCGCTCACCTCGAAGCGGGCGGGCGAATGGTTCAAGGAGGATCTGCGCAAGCTCGGCGGCCTCGAGCACATCATCAAGACAATGTCCGATTTCTGTCAGCCGGTGATTGCGACGGCCGCCACGGACATGTCCCTCGTCGCCTGGCAGCCGGCCCTGCTCGACAACATGCAGACGGTGGCACGTTGCCTGCGCGTCCTCGAGAACGTCACCCAGCACAACGAGGCCAATCAGCGCTATATGCTGACCTATGCGAACGGATGTGCGGTGGATACGTTGTGCTTTCTGTATCGGCTGTGCGATAGCCAGCTGATGCTGCATCCGGCCGCCGATGTGCTGAACAGCAGCAAGGAGCATCCGGGCGTGGCAATGCGTGAACTACTCATACCGGTGATGAAGGTCCTGATCAATTTGACGCACACGTTCAATGAGGCACAGCCCTCGTTGGGCGCCGAAATCCTGGGCAAGCGTAACGATGTCATCGAGACGAGCTTCCATCTGCTGTTGCTCTCCTCCAACTACATTCCCGATCGCTGTGTCTTCGAGCTCAGCATACTGGTACGACGAATCCTTCTCTTAATCCTTTCAACTTGTAATATATCTTGTGGGTTTTCTTTAGGTTCTAACACTTCTGATCAATCTGTGCATGCACACGTTACCGAATCGTGTCACCTTGATGCAGGCACATGCGCCCGCCGAATACGTTGCCGACTATCCCATACCCGGAGATGTGAACGTAAGCGCCATCCAGGCACTGCTCGAGTACTTCTACAAGTGTGAGGAGCTAGCCAGGTGAGTGGATAACGAATATCGTAACGAATAACGTAACTCATCGATATACATTGCTTGCAGACTCGTGGAGAAGAACACGGATGCCTTTCTCGAGAGCAACGAGAACAGCAAGAAGAAACAGGAGGAGGTCGAGGAGACGGTCAACAATCGTAAGTTGTTGTCCAGACATAAACAACAAACAACAAACAACATTTAGCAATTGTGAAATTCGAGCCTGTTCGAATCGAATCGAATCGCGTTTGCTATTTATAAAGAAATCAAAACACAAATGCAAACAATTGCAGATTCGTCAAAACTAATCACAAATGTTTATACAGACACTCTTCAAGCTAATGTAACTGTAGACTTTGTATATATTAACTGATGTATTTGATTTCTTTGGCTTTGCAGTTGTACAACGTGCCGGCCATCACATGGAGCACACACTCAAGGGCAGCTATGCGGCCATATTGATTGGCAATCTGATCAGCGATAACCAGCATTATGAGAACATTGTGCGGGAGCATTTGCGTGGCAATAGCTTCAAGGAGATCGTTGGTGTGCTCGAGAAGTATCACACCTTCATGAACATCACATCCAGTGTATGTGTATATTGTATATATATTCGTGATCTTGAACAACATTTTTATACCCTGAACCCATTTCAAATGGTTAATGGTTTTGTGCATGAGTGTGTAACAGGCAGAACTAAGCAGCTCCGACCCCATAAAGTATATATATTCGTGATCAGCATCAACAGCCGAGTCGATTTAGTTTCGATAACTTTTCCCATTTCCGATATACACATGTTATCGATAACATCAAAGTCTTGATTTTGCAAAATAACATATATATTCGCGATCAGCATCAACAGCCGAGTCGATATAGCCATGTTCGTCTGTCCGTCCGTCCGTCTGTCTCTCCGTCCGTATGTATGAACGCGTCGATCTCAGAGACTATAAGAGCTAGAGACTCCAGATTTGGTACAAAAGCTCGCCTGATCCCTAGGCAGTACAAGTTTGTATTATGATTTCGATAACTCTTCCCGTTTCCGATATACACATGTTATCGGTAACAACAAAATCTTGATTTTCGAAAATGTTTTGATGCAGTTTGAAAGATTAGACTAAATAATGACAATCTGTTTAATTTTATTGAAATCGGTTGAGAAACATTGGAGATATGGAGTATTGAAGCTAAGTCAAGTATGCACTATACGCGTATACACACATACTTGCATGCAGTGACTGTACGCTTAAAGTATGAGGTTCAGGGTATAGTCTAGTCGGGATTACTCGACCAGAGCCTTCTTACTTGTTCTTAACATTTGGTTTGTATTAACAACGCTTTTGCTTTTGCAGTTGGAGGCCGCCTTTGTGGCGCATATGAAATCAACGAAGAAGATAATTGACAACTTTAAGAAACGCGACTATATCTATGAGAACGACGATGAGGACAACGAGTTGCTGTTGCCACTCAATCTGGAGATAACACCAACAACATCAACGTCGCATCATTATACGCACAGTGAGGCAAACGATATGTTGATGCTGGGCCAGCAGGATGCAACAAGCAGTGCCAGCAACAACATCAGCAACATCAACATCAACATCAACAACATCAACAGCAACACGAACAACAGCAACAGCAACAGCAGCGGAAGCAGCGGCAGCATCTCGCGCGTCTTTAAGACATATGGTAGTAGTCACAGATAGTTAATGACCGACGACGAGATTATCGACTATTTGGTTGAACAAATCTCGCCGACAAACTCAGAATACAACATGCAGCAAGATGAATAATTTATTAATACACATGATGATGATGATGATGATGATGTTCATGATGATGATGCTCATGTTCATGATGTTCATGTTCATGTTGTTCATGTTGTTGTTGTTGTTCTTGACAAAAATTGCATTCGTGTATATTTTTAATTATTTATTTTCCTATAATATATATATATAATATGTATGTATGTATGTGAATGTTACCACTTAAGACACACACACACAAATTGTAATTGTTTCATGCTCTTGAAATATTTATTATTTTTTTTTTTTTTTCGTTACACACACACACACATATACATACACAAAAACAAAAGTGATAGCAAATTATTCATGAGCATGGTCAGCGTTGAAAACTACAATCACATCCAAAACAAAACAAAACAAAACAAAACAAAACAAAACAAAACAAAACAGAAAACAAAACAAAAAAACATAAACTAAAAAAATAAACTACTCAAAGATCCAAATTTCTATGATAAATGTGTACGTTATATAGTCATAAGTGATTAGTGTTTAGTAACTATTATACTATTATATACATATGCATATATATGTTTACACTCGCACACACATACAGAAAATAATCGATTGTATATATTGTTTTTTTCCACTCGATTTTATCCAGCGCTATTTTTAGGTTTTATTTAAATGTTTCTATTCTCCGTATTTGTAATTAATTATTAATATCTATATAATATATAAAAAATACTATTTTTTTTTTTCGATAACTCGTGTATGATCTATATATAAGCACACACACACACACACATGTACATGTATAAAGTATAAAGTTTAATGTATTGCAACAACAAACACACACACACACAAAATATAAACATAGTTTTATTGCAAATAGCGTTTAAGTAAAACAAAAAACAACTCTATCCATAATTATACGTATATGTATTTATGTGTATGTTTAAATTAAGTACTATACCTATACCTAAAAGAAATGTCATATTTAGGCTTAAAACTGAGATATAAACCAGATGGAAATATGCTAAACCACAAAAACAAAAAAAAAACACAATTTCGGGAACAAAATATATATGTGTATATAAATATTTTCTTTTTGTTAGTGTATTTCTCTATGCGTTGTGAGTACATTAGCAGAGATTTTGACCGCGAGCACCTAAAAGTATGCTGCATTTCTTATCAGCTTGTTGAGGGTAATTTAGCCAGCAACCCAGTTTGTGTGTCCCTGCTAGTATGTCATATTTAGGCTTAAAACTGAGATATAAACCAGATGGAAATATGCTAAACCACAAAAACAAAAAAAAACAATTTCGGGAACAAAATATATATGTGTATATAAATGTTCTTTTCTTTTTGTTAATGTATTCCTCTTTGTGTTGTGAGTACCATTAGCAGAGATTTTGACCGCGAGCACCTGAAAGTATGCTGCATTTCTTATTTGTGTGTGTCCCTGCTAGAATGACAGTTCGAATTTTTGAAGTCTTGACTGCTTTTTGATTGCTTTTTGCCGTTCAGTTGAATTTGTTTTTTGTTTACACTGCTTGTTTATACAATTCGGATTTGTTCCTTTATAATATAGCGACTTTTTCTATATATATATATATATGTTTCATTATGACATCCGCAAGCCACATGAACCGACATTTGCAGCGCAACTTCTTGCGCGAGAATCGGCTGTTGGTGAGCCAGACGCCGATGGCGGCAGCGCTGCGGCGCCTGCAAAGAGATCTGGAACGGGAACGGGAACAGGAGCTGGAGCGAAAGCGTAAGCAATCTCGCTACACACTGCCGACAACTGCGTCGCTGGCGCGTCATTCGGGCACATTGCCACCCTTGGAGACGCAGCGGAGAGGAGCATTTGATGGAAAGCAGAGTCGATCGCTGTCGGAGAAGCAAATCCAAACGGAGGATATATGGGATGAGCAATACCTAAATGCGGCGCTGCTCAAATGTACGCGTCGCAGTGAGGGCGACGAACCATATTTTAGTCCAAGCACCGATAACGAGAACGATAACGATAACGATAACGATAACAGTGGCAAGTGCCTGCGACGAACTGCATCCAACTTCGAGCTGGGGCGCGTGTCCCAAAACAAGCGCCGACCGCTCGATAGCCGTTTGCCTGCTCAATTGGAGCTGGAGCGCAAGATAGGAGCACAGCAGCAACAACAACAACAACAACAACAACAATTCGTGCTGCAGCTGGCCATACCGGACATAACGGATGTGGAGCAGGAGCCACAGCTGGATCATTCGTTAAGTGCGCGCACGAATGCGTCCAGCAACAAAATGCCGCCCATGCAAATAGCTGCTGCTTCGAATTCGCCGCAGCAGCAACAGAAGAAGCAGAAGCAAGCGAAGCAGCCGAAGCAGCTAGAAATGTTAACGGAACCGCAACGCTTTGAGTTGCTGGCAGCGGCGCAGGCGCGCCAAAGGCAACTGAACTGGGAATATAATCGATTGCCGTTATCGATGGGCACGTTGCGTGTGCGGCGATTGAAAGTGCGGCTGGAGCAGGAGCTGGACAGGATTGAGAGTGAGCTGCGCATGCTCAGTACGCCGCAGTTACACCAAATCTCTAGTATATCGTGTTAAACACACACACATACAAACATTTTGTTTTTTCTTCGAAATATGGTTTTGATTTTGTTTGGCTTGAGCTGAATCAGCTGAACCGCACAAAATCAGAGCACACTATCGAAGTCTAATGGTGCTGGTTAATAAATAACATTTAAGAAAATGTATTTCGTATTTCTGCTGCATTTATACAAAAATTATCTGTTTCCTTTTCATATCAAATACGTTTGATGCCATTTTGAGTAACGTGAGTTGCATTAGTATCGATACTTGTGTACGAATAGTGTGAGTTGCATTAGTTTTGTATGCGTTTTATGCCATTTTGAGTAACGTGAGTTGCATTAGTATCGATACTTGTATACGAATAGTGTGAGTTGCATTAGTTTTGTATGCGTTTTATGCCATTTTGAGTAACGTGAGTTGCATTAGTATCGATACTTGTGTACGAATAGTGTGAGTTGCTTTAGTATCGATATTTGTATACGTTTGTTGCCATTTTGAGTAACGTGAGTTGAATTAGTATCGATACTAGTATACGAATAGTGTGAGTTGCTTTAGTATCGCTACTTGTATACGTTTGATGCCATTTTGAGTAACGTTAGTCGCGATCGATACCTGTATACGTCAGATGCCATTTTGAGTAACGTTAGTCGCGATCGATACCTGTATACGTCAGATGCCATTTTGAGTAACGTTAGTGCAATCGATACTTGAATACGTTTGATGCCATTTTGAATATTGTCAGTTGCAATAGTATCGCTACTTGTATACGTTTGTTGCCATTTTGAGTAACGTTCGTTGCATTAGTATCGATACTTGTATACGTTTGATGCCATTTCGAGTAATGTAATTTGACAATTTAATAGACACTTGAATACCTTTCATGCCATTTTGAATGTCAGTTGCAATAATATCGATACTAAAGCTGGTACTATCGATCGCTTACGATCGCAAAAAACATCGCGTTAAAACATTTTAACGCTTATTTGAAATATGATTAAAATATATACACTTTGATAGATATATCAAGATCAAATGGTGCTTGTGTTTGTTTTGGTGGCTTTGTTTTTAAAAGGTTTTCTTTATTTATTTTATATTATTCTTCGATTTGCTTCAATAAAAGTAATTCTATGATTAAGTTTTATACAGATTAATATATAGTATATATATATATGTATATATATATAGTTATTGTCTTAGTGCTAGGATACAATAGTTTAGTCACAGCTTGCTCTGCAGCTCTCCGGGGCTGCTTTTACCTCCAATCTCCAACAAATATTTAAAAGTAAAATTATTCCAGAAATGCGATAAATGCTTAAACTTGGACTCGACTCTGGCAACTTACTGACTAATAAATGCATTTGCCTCCGGTACGTTTCCAAAACTAATTTTCTATATGTTATTGTTTTTTTTGTTGTTTTTTTTTTGTTTTTCCTGAACTTAGACTTTGGCTATAAATGATATTCATTTGTTTTTACTTCGTTTTTCGTTTGTTTTTGTTTGGGAAGGAAGTAAAAGCATTTTCTAAATTTTCGTTTCCGATTTGATGTGAACTGAATTGTACTCTATATATATATATTATATGTACACTAGCAAAACAAAAACGATCCAAACTAAAAAAAAAATGTTTGGAAATTTAAAAAAAAAAAAAAAACGCGCATATAAATAAATTATAAATTAAAACTCAAGTGCGACTTGTACAAAGTATATAGTAACTATATAGCATGGGCCCCTAACTTAGATATATATATGTATGTATATATATATCGTTTTACGTATAAGTTTTTTAAATGCAACAAACATAAAAATTCGAGCACATCGGCAAAAAGCCCAAGAAACAAACTGTTGCAACTATAACCTACTAATACACAACTTGGGCGCAGTTTGGGGGTGGTGAATGATGTGGTGTGGTGTGTTTTGGTGTGGTGAGATTGGTGATTAATCGATAACCACAGACCAGGGATGATCCACCTTGCCGTACTGTATGTCCATGAGCGTTTCGCGTATCAGCTCGTGCACTGGCTTCTCCTGCTCCATGGTGGGTATATACAGATCCTGGCCCATATAGTTGATCCGATTGATTGGACTCACCACACAAGCCGTGCCCGTGCCAAACAACTCCAACAGCTGCACGAAACGAAAAGAGTGTTTGGTGAGTTTTGATCCTTCCCGGTAGGGAGTGTGTAAAAATACTTACGCGTCCCTGGTTTAGGAGATCGCTGACCATGGGCATGGTGAAGACGCCCTCGCGCACCTTGAACTTGCCCCACTGTTTGGTCATTGCCAGGATCGAGTCCCGTGTGATGCCGGGCAATATCAGGCCGTTTAGTGGTGGTGTTAACAGTTCTTGTTCTGCAAAGTCAAAAAGTTAAACGTTAGTATTTCGATATATATCAGTTATCGATTAATCGAAAGCTTACCTCCTTGATCATTGACATAGAACATAAAGATGTTCATGGTGCCCACCTCTGTCAGCTGATGATCCTCACCATACAGCCAGAGCACCTGCTGCAATCCACGTGCCGCCGCCTCCTTCTGTACATTGATCGTGGGTGCATAGTTGGAGCCCATTTTGCGATTGCCCACGCCGCCTGGCCAGGCACGCGTGTAGCTGGGATCGGCCAGCAGGGAGACGGCGCCATTGCTGCTGCCCGTCTTAAAGTAGCTGCCCACCGGACTCAGTATGGAATACAGCAGCGCCGAATCGGACGAAGCAACACCCAACGTGGGCTAATATAACAGAACGAAAAATAAAAACGGGTTGGTTCGAAACTTGGCTAACAGGTTGTCATTGCTAAAGTACTCACATCGATGCCAATGAGTGTGGGTCGTATGTATAAGCTGGCGGATTCGGTGTGTGGAACCCATTCGGAGTCAATGGAGAGCAGACGCGATAGACACTTGACAAACTCCTTGCCCTCGAAGGTGGGCAAACCGGAACGCTGGGCAGCCAGATTCATGCGGGCCATATTCATGTCCGGACGGAAGATACGAATTTTGCCATCGACACCGCGATACGCTTTCATGCCCTCAAAGAGCTGCAACGATGCGTCAGCAAAAACTAATCAGAACAGAATTCAACAGATGATGATTGTGATGATCATGATATGTAAAGATGATGTGGGATGTGATGTATGTTGTATGATGTAATGATGTATGGAGTATGATCATGATATGTAATGATGATGTGGGATGTGATGTTTGATGTATGATGTAATGATGTATGATCATGATTATAATGATAATGTGGGATATGGAATGTGATGTGTGATGCAATGATGTATGATGTAATGATGTATGATCATAATATGTAATGATGATGTGGGATGTGATGTATTATCATGATATGTAATGATGTGGGATATGGAATGTGATGTATGATGTAATGAGGTATGATCATGATATGTAATGATGATGTGGGATGTGATGTATGATGTAATGATGTATGATGTATGATGTATGATGTATAATGTATGATGTATGTGGTATGTGGTATGTGGTATGTGGTATGTGGTATGATATGTAATGATGATGAGGGATATGGGATGTGATGTAAGGATGACATGATGTATGATCATGATGTCATGATGTGGGATGTGATGTATGATGTAATGATGTGATGTATGATGTAATGGTGTGTGATGATGATGTGATGTAAGGATGAAATGATGTATGATCATGATATGTAATGATGATTTTGGATGTGATGTATTATCATATGTAATGATGATGTGGGATATGGGATATGATGTAACGGTGAAATTATGTATGATCATGATATGTAATGATGATGTGGGATGTGATGTATGATGTAATGTATGATGTAATGGTGTGTGATGATGATGTGTGATGTAAGGATGAAATGATGTATGATCATGATATGTAATGATGATTTGGGATGTGATGTATCATCATGATATGTAATGATGATGTGGGATATGGGATGTGATGTATGACGTAATGATGTATGATCGTAATGTAATGATGATGTGGGATGTGATGTATTATCATGATATGTAATGATTATGTGGGATGTGACGTATGATGTAAGATGTAATGATGTATGATGTAATGATGTATGATTTAATGATGTATGATGTGTGATCATATATGCTACATGATGTATGATGATGTATGATGTGATGTAACTTACCTCAACAGCATAGTGCAGAACCTTGGCAGCCGGATGCATGACGAGATTCTCGAGCGGGGTTATCTCGGGCTTCTGCCAACCGCCCAGACTCTTGTGATAGTAGATCTTGAGCATGTGATCGGTGAAGAGTTTGCCGAAGCCCAGTTCCTCGTCGTTGTCGGGCTTCGTGTGCAATTGCTGCGGCGTTGCCAGACGCACCGACATTTGGGATGCCTTGAACAGATGGCCCAGATCCTTGTCGTGCTTGATCGGTTCGGGTGCATGTGTGTATTGTGTATTGACCGAAGCCGTAAGCTCAAAATCGGGTGTATCCTGTTGCTGTTGTTGTTGTTGTTGTTGTTGTGCCGCCTTCAAGGATTGATTGCTGCACAAGCGAATCGATTGCTCGATAAAGCGTATCAAACGATGCTGATTACGGAATATATCCTATAAACGAATGAAATGAAAAATGATTTTTGAAATAAGTTTTTCAAGTTGATCGAACTCGAACTCGTTTCAAAAGTTCGATATTTGCATAGCACACCCGACTCAAAACTGAACAATAAAGAAAAACCGATATGTACATATATATATATATTCGTTTTCGAAACTTGTATTGTTTTAGAGCCGATTTGTATATGGTATATTGGCCACGGACTCCGCTCCGATTCCAAATGCCAAGCTCTATGGCCCAATTGCATAATCATTGGTAAGGCGTATTCGGATCGGGTCCGATCGTAGCTAATTCAATGGCATTAGCATATCATTATCTTTTCGAATCGCTTAGCAAACATACACACACACGCGTGTGTGTTCCCTTTCATTCGAACATTGACATTTAGCTATATAGTCGAATCGAATCGAATTGGATTGGATTGGATTGGAGCAATATATAGAAGTCGAATACTATATATATTGAGCTGATTATTACGCAGATCGAATGTGTTTTGATGTTAATCAAATTCGATCTTACATTGTAAGAGGTCAAAACAGAGCTAATCTCAATCAAATAAGATTCAATAACAAGTTCAAATATATATATATATATACTATATCTGTATATTAATGATGAAATAGTTGATGCGATGTCTCATGCCGGAAAACCAAACTAAAAAAAGTCTCAACTATGCCCAAAAATAAATAAATTCCCATGTGAAAATCTGAAAAGCAATTGCATCAGCCACAAAAATTCAAAACCAAGCAACTTGTTATCGAAAACTAGTTCAAGCACACTCCAAAAAAAAGAAAACAACAATAAAAAACGTGACCCCAGATTCAAAATCGTAGCCGGAGTGTCTGCGGAGCGGTTCGGGTTTAATAGTTGGTAGCCTATCTATGAAACGGCTTATCGGAGTTAATCACCTGCCGATAAGCCCAATGAACCGGGTGAACCGATTGATTCGAGTAATAAACAACTTTGCTTGTTTGTTTGTAAATACACAACACAAATAATGGCTTTAGTTGAGAAATGCCGACTAGACGATACCCTGAACCCTGTAGAGCCTCGTATCCAGCCTACTGCATACTTGACTCATTTTCAGTGTTCCATATCTCCGGTGTTCCTGAACCGATTTCATTAAAAATTTCACAGTTTGTCATTATTGTTCGAATGTTTCGAACTTTGTCTTCAAATTTTCCAAATTCAAGATTTTGTTGTTATCGATAACATTTGTATATCGGAAACGGGAAAAGTTATCGAAAATATTTAAACTCTGCTGCTAATGCTGATCGCGAATATATATAATTTTCCAAATTCAAGATTTTGTTGTTATCGATAACATGTATGTATCGGAAATGGGAAAAGTTATCGAAACTATATTGACTCGGCTGTTGATGCTGATCGCGAATATATATAATTTTCCAAATTCAAGATTTTGTTGTTATCGATAACATGTATGTATCGGAAATGGGAAAAGTTATCGAAACTATATTGACTCGGCTGTTGATGCTGATCAAGAATATATATACTTTATGGGGTCGCAGCTGCTTCCTTCTGCCTGTAACATACTCTTGCACAAAACCAATATACCCTTTTCAGGGTATAAAAACTATTTACTTAACATCCAACTTAAGATTAAGTTCAACAAAAGTTGGAAGAATGTTTTTAGAACCTTTTGTTATTTTGGTATTCAAGCAATAAATCTGAATGATCCTGAATTTGGAGAATTTTGAAGCGTGTGAAAGTTTTCAAATCGAAACTAACTTTTAGTTGCTTCGTTTGAAAGTTTCAATTTATTTGAAAAACATTTTTGATTTACTCAAAATGTTAAAATTAAGCTGGAACTAAGCTAGAACATATTATAATTAGTCACTTTTTGTTATTATTGTTATTATTATTATCATTTATTGAGTTCAACAATGCCTGTTGCTAGGCCCTTAAACAAAAACAGATTTATATACAAAAAAAATATATATATATATATACATATATGTGCCATATTTTGATTCGATTGTTGAATCAACTGTTGAACTTTTGCGCGTTATCAGCAGAAAAATATTTTTATTTTTTTTGGAAATAAATTCTGATTTTTTAAGAGACTTTTAGTTAAGCTCAACTATATATATATATATATAAAGAGAAAACTTTCGAGAAATGTTTTACTGTTATTTGTAAGCTATTATAACAGTGATATGAGAGTATTTGACAGTCGGCTAATGACAAAAAATAAATAAACTATTTTGTTGTTGTTTTATACGAACCTTTGCGTTTATGGCCATTTTGGTCGTCATGTTTATAACGGTTTTTGGGTTCGCGCGCCAATAACAATAACAAAAACAAATGAAAGCAAAAGCGTTGCACACTTTTTTCGGCTCACTAACACACTCTCACACGCACACGCACACGCACACAGACAAGCACGAGACTTGTTTATGCGCTTTCTGTTGCACTTTTTTTTCACCACCAACGTTTAGGAGTTTGATTTTGTTTAAGATCGCAGCAATTGTGTCATGGGCAACCGGAAAAAAAATATATATGTATAAAAGTCTTGCTTGCGTATGCCAGTTTTGGGTTTGTGTGTTGATTTGTAGTTGTTCTGTGTATGCTTTGTTGATCGCACGCAACGTCTGGACAACACAGAGTCTCTGCAAGAACTGAGCTCCTGCTGCTGTGCGCGCCCCTATGTATAGGCCACAGTTGCGCAGTCGACGTTTATGTTGCTGACGTCGACGTCACCGTCGTTAGCGAACGAACGAACGAACGAACGAACGAACGAGCGAACGAGCGAACGAACGAACGATTGCGCGTGCTCGTTCGAAGCGAGAGCCGAACGTTCGTTTACCGTTTCAATGAGCGTGGCCATTGGTTAAGAGTAAGAAACGCACGCAGACACTTGCCAAGGAAGACAGCTTTAAATTGAGTGCAGGGTTGTGTGGGTGAAGGAGGGCGCGGGCAGCATAGGGGGGCGTGTGTGTGTTAGGCAGCACCTATCACGAACGTATTTTCGGCGCAACAGCGAAGCTGAACCGACGAAACGCCAAAACGACAGAACGTCAACAAATTCTTGCCGTCAACGAACTGTTTTTTTTTTCTCTTCTTTGCTTCTCTGCTTGTTGTTGTTGTTGCTGTTGATTGGTTTTGCGAAAAGCAAGAACAATTTCGGGTGTCTGGTTTTTGTTTTTGGGACTTTTAAAAATATTGCCTCGCGTTGAGCTTTTGTTGTTGTTGTTAAGTTCTTTTTTTTTTTTTTTGTTTCTTTGTTCGGTTTTGTTGGACTTTTCCATTAAAGTGCAAACAATGCGTTGCTCTTATTTTATTTTTGTCGGCTATATACTATATAGTTTTGAGTACAGTATTCAAATAGAAATAAATAAACTTGTGTTCCGCATCGATTTGTGATTTAATTCCAATACTAAGTAAAATTAAACGAAAACCAAAAAGTTTTCCACATCGAATGATATTTTTTTTCAAATTGCGTTGCGATATTTTACAACAAAAACTATTAGATAACCTCAAAAAAAACAAATACGTATTGCGTTATCTATCTGAACAAACTGCGTCGAGATTAAATTGCCGAAAGTCAAAAATGATTCACGCAAGAGAGATAAATATTTACTATTTTGAATACTTGAATTCAAAAATCATTAGTACACACTGCTCAAAAAAACAGTCTAACACGCAGTTCCCGACAATTCCGAGAAATATTTCAACCAAAAATATATTTTTTTATGCTTTAAATCTTGATATTTGAATGACGCCATATATATATACATTTAAATATTGATGTCTAAAACAAATTTAACTCAAAATTTTGACACACACGTGTTTAGCTGCTCTTCTTCAAAATATTGAATTCGTTTTTAGACGAAAATCTCTGCTACCTGAATGAAAAAAACGAAAGTGCGTGTTTTTTTTTTGGGTGTTTTTTTTTTAACAGCTGGACAACATGATGCGCACATTTTTGAAGTTAAGGTATATCACAATTCGGTGTGCCTGCTATATATTAGCTGTTTTTTCATCAAATTTCCCGCTGATTCTAGGAAGTTATACTCAAAATGCATTTTTTGGCTGACGTAATAGAACATTAACGGCATATCATCATGTTGTATGTTGTTGTTGTTGCTGTACTAATAGTGATTTACAGTTATGGTTCGTCTCAACTCATCTTGCATGTAAGCTTAGAGCGCGTTTTACATTTCTCTTTGGATCCCATTGTGCTCTCATGCGCTCTTTTGCGTACACAAACACATTCCACCCTCCCCCAAAACCACCTTCCACATTCCGCTTTCGTGCTGGTCTCTTCTAGGCACTGCTTATCGCGATCACGCGATGCGACCGCCTGCCTGTCTCTCATTCGGTATGTGTGTGCGTGTGTAAGAGCGTCTGCTTGCCTGCGTGTGCGTGTGTATGTGTATTTACAATGTCAATGACTGACTGACTCAATGAATGGGTCTGGATATTGCCTGAACAAAAACATCTTGTAATATCTGCGCCTGTGTGTGTGTGTGTTTTTCGGTGCTTAGTGGGTCAGTGTTTTTGCGACCTTGATGCTGGTGGTGGTGGTGGGAGGTGTTGGGTGGTGTTGGTGTTGGTGCGAAGCATGCTTACACTGTAGCAAAAACAGCTTTGTCATCTTGTAAACAAGTTGTATATTTTTATGAACAACAAGAAATATACCTCTTCAAAATATTTTATCACATAAAGTGTGCAAGTTAAGCGATAGTGCTAATCAACAGCAGGTAAATATGTACTCTACCATAATCGAATTACATACATACATATGTATTAGTACAAGCAAGTACCTAAGCAAAATCTGTATTCAAATGCAAAAGGAAATTTTCTCTTTACACGTACAGTTACTATGTATGAACTCGTTTGACGGTTAAAGAGAGAGAGAGCGAGAGAGTGGGAGTGGAAGTTGTTGTTGTTGTTGTTCGTGCTTACAAACTTAAAAGAATCCTTCTAATGCTTATTTAAATACTTTCTCAATTGAATTAAATGGAAAATAAATGTATGTATTCGTAAACACTATAATCAACTGTGCAAAACATGCTATAAATACACTTACAGATACCCTGTAATAGCTTGTAAACTGCATTTACCCACTATCTATCCCATACAAAGTAACAACAACAACAGCTTTCGCTCATATCTTCGTTCAGTTGCAGTTCGAGTACCGCAAGAACCTGAACCACATTCTTGACCGACTTGAGAGATACCCCTTACTACCAACTCCTGCTAATATTATAGATGTGATGCGTTTGTATGTATGTTTGTGTATAGGGTATGCACGATAGTCGGCTACAGTCCGAACACTTGTTGACAACAATATTGTTGTCGTTGTTTCTTGTTTGTTTTCACATACGGCAAAAACAAGCTGATGAATGACTGTCATACATATATGTATACCAAATAGTAACTCGTGCCTCCCAACTAGCATACGTATGCCAGTTTATGTACGTGTGTGTGTGTGCGTATTGGCATATCACATAAACGGGAACTTAACGAAGGAAGATTGCATCGCCTTGCAGAATAAGATTCTAGATGATTCATGGAGATATCCTTAACCCTGGACTTCTGCTTCTTCTTCTTCTTCTATTCTCTGCTTAACGAAACTTCAATCAATTATATCTTTGTTGTTGCTTTACCGATTTGGATGCAATTCCTCTAGAGTTGTTTTTTTTTTTCGTATATTTTCTAAAACAAGCTACAAGTTTTTCAAATTGTTATCGATATCATGTATATATCGAATACGTAAAGAGTTATCGATAATTTGAAACGATTGGTTTTGACTATGATTAAATTGAAGGCTTTATGGTTATCGATATCATGTGTATATCGAATACGTAAAGAATTATCGATAATTTTAAACGATTGGTTTTGCCTCTGGTTAAATTCAAGGCTTTATGGTTATCGATAGCATGTGTATATCGAATACGAAAAAAGTTATCGATAATTTTAAACGATTGGTTTTGACTATGATTAAATTGAAGGCTTTATGGTTATCGATAGCATGTGTATATCGAATACGAAAAGCGTTATCGATAATTTGAAACGATTTGTTTCGCCTATGGTTAAATTGAAGGCATGTGTTCGGATTTGGGAAAAGTTATCGATAATTCGGAACAAAGTTGCATTGCTTATTATAATGTACTATATCTTTTTAGTCTGATTGCTTCATTCTTTCACCAGAATTATTCTTAAAGTTACGTGACTAAATGAACGAAATTATTTGGGAAAAACTCAAATATTGAACTTGTTTTTGAACTAAGCTAAATATAATCTACAAGTATATAGTACTAAGAAATCTGGGTAAGTATATAGTACTAAGAAATCTGAGATATGTATGTATGTATGTGTATATGTTCCAATGTATGAGTGTGTGTGTGATGATTTCATAACTTTTGGAGGCCCGTTCGCTGCCAGAACGTGCCCCCACTTTTTCTGCTTCTTCTTCTTCTGCGGCAATTTTTCTGCCATTTCAAACGGGTAAAACGGGTATAATGGTTTGCTGCAAGAGTATGTAACAGGCAGAAGGAAGCATCTCCGAAATTATATATATTCATGATCAGCATCAACAGTCGAGTCAATATAGTTTCGATAACTTTTCCCGTTTCCGATATACACATGTTATCGATAACAACAAAAACTTGAATTTGGAAAATTATATATATTCTTGATCAGCATCAACAGCCGAATCGATATAGTTTCGATAACTTTTCCCATGTCCGATATACACATGTTATCGATAACAACAAAAACTGGAATTTGGAAAACTTTGAGATTGCGTTTGAAACTTTATTCGAAATAATGACAAACTGTGAAATTTTTATTGAAATCGGTTCAGGAACACCGGAGATATGGAACATTGAAGTTAAGTCAAGTATGCAGTATGCGCGCACACACACACACACACACACACACATACTTGCAACTCTGCGTAATGCTAGATACGAGATTAAGTATAAGGTTCAGGGTATCTTCTAGTCGGGATCTTCATACTTGCTCGATTAGTGTATTCGAGAGTCTTTGTTGTTTTTGTTGTTGTTGTTGTTGTTCTTGTTGTTGCTGTTCTTGTTGTTGTTTACAGTTGTTATGTCTCATAATTGTTGATGTTGATGTTGATTTCCATTCATTTTGGGGCCCTCGAGGCGTATGCGCAATATTAAGCAATTGCTATTTTTGCTGGTTCTTGTTGTTGTTGTTGTTCTTGCTGTTGTTGTTGTTGTTGTCTTAGTTTACAAGCATTGTTGTTGTTGTGTAGTGCGCCTGTTCTTCAACCTTGATAACCGTTAGTTAACGCGCGTCATCGCCACTTGACTATATCAACAATAACAATAACAACCCCCGATTTTGTTATTGTTATTATTATTCTTAATGTGCATGTAAATATTTTTGTTGTTGTTGTTGTTGTTATAAAGTTTATAACTGTAAATAATATTAGAAGTTGCGATAAGCTACACAAACTGTTGTTATCGACAATGTTATCGATTAATTTCAGGCATGTCTTAAGCATCTTCATACTGTTTTGACACTTGAGTCAAGAATATATATAGTATTAAAGCTACGCAAACTGTTGTTATCGAAAATGTTATCGATTAATATCAAGTTGAACCTTAAGCACCTTCATATTGTTTTGACATATTTGAATATATATAGTATTGTAGCTACTCAAACTGTTGTTATCGAAAATGTTATCGAAAATGTTATCGATTAATATCAAGTTGAACATTATGCATCGTCTTAAGCACCTTCATATTGTTTTGAATATATAGTATTATAGCTAGTCAAACTGTTGTTATCGAATATGTTATCGATTAATATCAGGCATGTCTTAAGCATCTTCATACTGTTTTGACACTAGAGTCAAGAATATATATACTATTATAGCTAGTCAAACAGGTGTTATCGAATATGTTATCGATTAATATCAAGTTGAACCTTAAGCACCTTCATATTGTTTTGACACATGAGTCAAGAATATATATAGTATTGTAGCTACTCAAACTGTTGTTATCGAAAATGTTATCGAAAATGTTATCGATTAATATCAAGTTGAACATTATGCATCGTCTAAGGCACCTTCATATTGTTTTGAATTATAGCTAGTCAAACTGTTGTTATCGAATATGTTATCGATTAATATCAGGCATGTCTTAAACACCTTCATATTGTTTTGACAGATGAGTCGGGAATATATATACTATTATAGCCGCTCAAACTGTTGTTATCGACAATGTTATCGATTAATATCAAGTTGAACATTATGCATCGTCTTAAGCACCTTCAAACTGTTTTGACACATGAGTCGAGAATATATATATATATAGTATACTTTGTGTACATGGGTGTAAAAAGAAAGGAAATGGAAAGATTGATCGATTAATCAATCGATCAACTGATCCATCGTTCAATACAACACTGATCACATGCCTTATTCGAAGCGTAATAGCATACGGAATGAAGTACTAATACTCGGAACCAACATCATTCATAAGGTACATACATACATACATACATATACTGTACATATACATACATACATATGTCTGTCTGTCGATGCAAATCGATTTTGAATCGTTTGGGGGACTTTGGGGCCAAAGGGTCATGTCGTCAACGTAATCAAATTTAAGTATTTTTCCCCGTTTAAATATAGACAGGAATACCAATGCATATATATGTAAAGATTGGGGAAACAAAAACACAGTTATAGGGTATACAAATCGAATGGAAAGGGTATTTAAAAGGTAATGAAAATCTTTCGATTCAATTGATGGAATGTTAATTTCCCCTGTCAATTAGCAACGAAATGGCAAAATTAATGTTCAAATTGCCAAAATCATGATCAAATGACCAACTATATATATATATATATATATATCTGACTGAAGACGCTTTGTCATTGTCAGGTGCTGATAACAATGATACAAACTGATCGCGATCATGTGCTCAGTGCTCAAAATTGCAATTGAAAGTTTCTCGAAAGTTGTTTGCCTACATATCCATATACATGTATGTAGTATGATACCCTGTAATTTATGACAGAACGGCCATAAGCATTTGTTATACCCGGAACACATTTCAAAAGGGTAAGCCAGGGTATAATGGTTTGCTGCAAGCGTATGTAACAGGCAGAAGTAAGCATCTACGAACCCATTAAGTATATATATTCTTGATCAGCATCAACAGCCGAGACGATCTCAGAGACTATGAGAGCTAGAGACTGCAGATTTGGTACATAAGCTTGTCTAATCCCTAGGCAGTACAAGTTTTTTTCAAATTTTCGATAACTTTGCCCGTTTTCGATACACACATGTGATCGATAACAACAAAATCTTGAATTTGGAAAAAATACTTTACAAGATATAAATAAATTTTAAATTTAATTTACAAGTTTGTTGCAAAATTTCGATAACTCTTTCCGTTTCCGATATACACATGTTATCGATAACAATAAAATTCTGAATTTGAAAAAAAATACTTTACAAGATACAAATAAATTTTAATTAAAATAACCAGTTTGTTTCAAATTTTCGATAACTTTTTTCGCTTTCGATATACACATGTTATCGATAACAACAAAATCTTGAATTTGGAAAAATTTGAGAATACGCTTGAAACTATAGACGAAAAATTGACAATCTGTGAAATTTTTATTGAAATCGGTTCAGGAACACCAGAGATATGGAACATTGAAGTTAAGTCCAGTATGCACACACTCAACTAGAGCCTTTTTACATGTTGAACAAATTTATTATGTGATTATTAGTAGAATGTGATTATGTGTAGAAATCTGAAAACAGAGTATCTACAGGTCGAGCATACTCCCACAAAGTATGCCTCGCACTTGGCGTTATTTAAATATCTTTTTCTTATCCGCAGTTAACTAAATATATATTTGCACAACAAATTTTGGGAAACTTCTAAAACCGTTCATGAGTAGCACGTGGAGTAAATAAATGCTAAAAGAACGCGCAAATATATATATATATATATATATATATATATATGTATCTGTATCTGTGCTATCTGTTTGTTCTTTGACGTAAATGCTGCCAAAAAGACGGAGACAAACCGAAAGAATGCAAAAGTTGTGCTAAAGATTGAAAAGATTTGTACAGTATTACGTTGATATATGTATAAACTATGTATATATGAGATCAGATGAGAAAGATATCGGTGAAAAGATGTTATGGACAGGTTTTAAGCATTGTTCGAAAAGTTTTTCAAACAATTTTAGTTAGAATTTTGTCCGAAAAGTAATGAAATCAATTATCATTCAAGTTTTCAATATAGTATATCAACCCGACATACCATATAGTATATATATATAGTTCAATATATATACATATGTCATAAATTTGTCGAAACTTTTTTAGTAAAAGAAACCCAAAAATCGTGGGCGCTTTGTGATTTATGTGCCTACGTACTAGCTTTTTCTTCTACACTCTCTTTCGGCTCTCTCTCGCTATCTCCATCTCTTTCTGTCAAGGTCGAGGCAGCCCGTGCGCGTATTTTTCATGTTCACTGTCTTTGTCTTTGGCTTTGGCATTCAAAAATAGCGAAAATATGCTCGGCGGCAACTGTTTCCCCCCCTCCCGTAGACTATATCTCTATCTTTAATTGATATTATTTCGCATTTGCAAACGAAATAAAGGAAGCAAGAACAACAACAACCAACTAATACTTTTGACTTTTGCTTTCGATGAAATTCTTCTTCTTTTTTTGCATCGCATTCAAGGCTAAAAAAACATCGACTATATGTATGTGTGTGTATGTGCATGTGAATATGCTTGTGAATATGTATACGTGTATATGCATAGGCATGTGAATATGTATGCGTGTATATGCATAGGCATGTGAATATGCATGTGTGTATATTTATGCATGTGAATATGTATGTGTGTATATGTTTATAGCATAAAACTAAACGGCTTAATAAGCAAGCGATTATTTTTTAATGATCCATTCGCGATACGCTCGTGTTTTCTAAATCACGTTTATGCATTTTTTGATATAATAGACTCGATTTGGAATACATTAGTTCATATCACCTGTTTTACATACATATGAATATATTGTATATCATTGATGTGATATGTAATATGAATTTTCGACACGTGTGCCTCTGCTTCTTTCTCTTCGCAGATATGAGTACAAAAATATACATACATATACATACATACATAAACTTATACCACGCGACACTTTCAAAGTGGGTATGTATGTTTATTTGCAAATCGTGCTAAATCGTATCAAAATCATAATTCATAATCTATAAAGAGTTTATTGACTTTATTACTTAGTAGCAAATATCACATGCATCGCATAGTATCGATACCACGAACATAACAATACAAGTACTTAGTGTGTAAGGTAATTTGCGGTTGGGCATTTCTCCTATAAATCACATGTTTTTTTTTTGCTAACTTTCACATACACACACACACACATGCCCAGGCATTGCGCGTGGCACCAAAAGCCCTACAAAAAAGAATACCGCCATAAATCTGCTAAAAAAAAAAACAACAACAAAAAAACACAGAGTCGAAGCAGTCAGACAAAAAGCACTCACGTACATACTCGCAAGTGTCCAATTTAAATGCTGCTCAGATATGACACGTATGTATGTGTGTGTGTATGTATGCATGACCATACCTGTTGGCTTGTGTGTGAATTCAGCTCTTTTGCAAACTCATCAACAACAACATTTTTGCGTGTGTTGCTCTCAGCGTTTATGCTGCTCCCCCCCTCCCACACATGCCCGCGTCAGCTGCTCCGATCGGCGCTCTTTGGCTAAACGCGTTTGCTTTATTTATCGTCGCAGAGAGAGTGCGTGAGTAGGAGAGAGAGGTAGGGAGTGAGAGGTAGATGAACAGACGAGCCCAGAAAATTGGCCAATCCGCGCGCGTTCTTAAGAGAGCGAACTCACATGACACACACACACACACACACACACACACTTGTGTGTTAGACTGAAAAGGGTTGGGAAGGGGTGCGCCCGCCAGTATGGCATCTTGTAAATATTTCTCATTTCATTTACGCGCTTGTTGTTGTTGTTGTTGATGATCGCGTCAATGGCAAAGCCAAGAACAACAAAAAACCGCACGTCATTTGCAATGCGTGCGAAAACAAATTGAAATTGTTTTTATAGGTTAGAATTACAGCATTGACAACAACCTTGTGGCTGCTGTATAACACATTCGCTCGGTTGGCCCAAATATAATGATCTCTATGTATGTATGTGTGTGTGCGTAGTAATTGATAACAAACAACAACAACAAACAATGGAAAGTTTTCACAAAAGAAGTCAATCAAATACATATTATTTAATTGATTTATGACTTTAGCCGATTAAAGTTTTAAACAGATCAATAATAATAACAATTCTCTATCGATTTAAGGCAAACCACTCCTCTCATTCGAATTCGAGTTCGAAACGATTTCGGTTGCTAACTCATTTTGGGCCAAAATGGTATAAGCCAAATACAAAACCGGTCTCAAATTGGCCAAGCCCGCTAAAGTACACAAAAAAAAAACCAATCAAAAGATTCCAAATCAGATTTAAAGTGTATTATAAGTTTGACGTGAAACGTGTAACGTTAATTCGATTACGTCAAACGTATTATAGTAAACGTTTCAAATCTTTAGCTTGATCTTGATGTAAAGTTTGACAAAACCTACGTCAAAGAACACTATATATACATACATACGTATATACATACATATATATATATGTGTGTTTGTTATCTTCGGCATGATTTTTTCTTTTGTTGCTGGGCTGCAAAAAGATTCGTGTGTGTGTGTGTGTGTTATCAACAAGTCTGTCGAGGTTGGCTCAAAGCGATTTTTCATTATCAATGTCAAGTTTGCCAAAAGGTGCGAATTCAAAAAAAATAGTATTCAATCGTTCGTTCTGATAACGATAAGGAGTTTTCAGTTTTTAGTCATACCCCCCACAGCGAGAGAGAGAGAGAGAGCGAGAGAGCGATAAGTATTTCATTAATGGATATGAATACGATCCACCTGCACACACACATACATACATGCATACGTATGCCGTTGCTTGTTTTGCTGTTGTTATTGTTGTTGTCAGTGCCATGCGCCGTACCTTATCAAGCATTTATTCGGATGGGTATTTGTGTGATTTTTATTTATAACTGCGGCAAAAACAAAAAACAAAAAAAACAATTTTAAAGTCAATTACTTTTTTTAGGTAGCAACCGATGGGCCGCGCCTTATCAACACACACTTTTCACATTGTACACACATACATACACACATACAAGTATATGCGGTTTTTTTGGGGCGTGGCATCGCGTGTTGCTGCCTGTCTCCACACTATCTCTCTCTCTCTCTAAACTACTATCTATTTGCACAAGTTGTGTTATCATTCGAACATTGTTTGAAGCGTGCTGCGTTCAATCTGCGTCATTCTCATACATACATACATATGTACATGTGCAAATGTTGTTGCTGGTTTTGCACGGGCTCACTTACACCTTCAATAAATGTATGTATAGTACACTTTCAACACACATATAGAACAGTGCAATGGGAAAGTATGCCACTCTCTCTCTCTTTAGATGCTATTGCACAAGATCATAGTTGTTATAATTGAGAGCGCGGTCGTTGTACTCGAAAATCCTTCACATAAATAACACTTGCTGTTGCATTTGTGCCGAACCTGTTATAACAGTTACAATTGCATGCACACACACACATATGCGTGTGCGAAACTGAGTGCCAGAGTTGCCAACTATGCATATTTATTGTGAATTGCTTAATCTACTCGCAAATGCATCAAGTCTTGTCACGCATAGGCAACTCTGCCAGCACCGCCCAATACAACGATGTAATACAGTTAATTGTAGCAATTTACACTGTACAACCAGTTTTGTGAGTAAGTATCGCTTTTTTGTGGTTTGCCGTTTTTGGTCCATTTATTTGGTGAGCTTCTTGGCTGGCTTTTAAGGTACGTATGTATGTATGTATGTGGTAAAAACAGCGCGCTGGCACTCTTAAAGCTCATCAATATTTACAAAGTGTAGAAAATAAAGCATTATAATAAACTAAATATTTTGCGTTGTCAGCTTTTTGGCAGTCGTTGAGGAGACGGAGGCTGCGGTGTTTGCGGCAACGGCAACAGCTGGCAGATGACTTGTTGCATGCTTTACCTTCGAAGTGAACACATCGTAGCCCAAGCTAATCACATTATCGTAAAAAATACGATAATGCGTCGGCACCCAATAGAAGTTCACAAACTGTGCTACGGGCCAGACCGTCCATTCGGCTGCATACAGTTTCCATGCCTTCTCCTTGATCTCCTTCCACACTTCGTGCGCATCCTTGCGCTCCAGTATGCCCAGCGTCACAAAGAATGCCGTTATGTAGAGCGGCGAACATATCACCTGATCGAGCACTATCTTTTTGGCCACCACACGCATACTGCGACCCGGCAAATACTTGTCCAACAGCTGATACCAATAGTGACAGATGATGCCAACGGCAACGCCACTCGTTGCCATATGTTCTGTACGCGTGACGTCATATACCTCAATCTCCTTGTTGTAGAGCTCCAGCTGCTGTTCGAGTATGTCGCCGACGGAGCTGAGCGTCAGCGAGATGCCAACGTTGGTGAATAGCAAAAACTTATTGCTAAACGCATTCGTATGCCATTCTCGAACTTTCTGCAGCGGTCCGGAACGTAGTTCAGTCTTTGTGCCGGAGCCGGAGCCGGCTGACCGGTTCGCCTCTCTACGTATGCTCCGGCTGCCGAGGGAGAGCAGTGTGCGTAGTTTGCGTCGCAGGAAGTGCATTTCAAGTAGCTGTTGTTGTTGTTGTCAACTTTTAACTTTTGTTGTTGCTGCTGTGCTCTTCTTCTCCTCCTCTTCGCGTGCTTAGTTGTTGTCGACATCCATTTTCTTTTTGTTAGTTATGGTAGGGCCAAAACAGTTGCAAATGTTTGAAATTTTTTTTGTTTTTTTTTTTTAACTCATTTAATACATACTGAATTTGAATTTTCTATTTTATTTTATTTGAAACGTTTGTTCAAATTCAAAATAAGCAGAGTCTGCTGGGGGGACGGATGGATAGCAGCGCCAGCAGCAGCAGCAGCAGCAACAACAACAATTGCACAATCACGTGTAGTAAGCAGCTGCTTACCAGGGCTGCAACGATTACTCGATTAATAACAGGCTAAGAAATATAATAACAAACGTTTTTTAAAACAAAAACCAAAACACAAATTAAGCTTATCAAAAATAATATGCTAAATTAGTCCGAAAATCATTTATAATTAATACAAATTAATATACGAGCAGCATCGATAACAAGCTAAGTATCGATACTTGTGCGACGGCCCTAGTAAGCGTTGTGCATTGTTATTACTGCACTATGTTTCATTTTTATTGTGTGTTTTTGTTGTCGCAGTCTTCGTAATTAGCCAGTTGTGTGTGTGTGTGCGTTAATTCTTTAACAAATCATTGGATACAAACAATTTCTGTGCCATTGGTATTGGTAAACGTTGTGTGTGTGTGTTTGCGTCGCTTTCGCAGCATTTGACCAAAAAAAAACAGCTGTAAATTTTGCATTTTGCGTAAAAAAAAAAACCAGCCGATTAGCTGTGCAAACGTATTACTAATAGCACTTTCATAACAATATTCCGCAGCCGATCAAACAGACAAACAAAGAACGCACACATACACAAACACACACACATGTACAATATAGAGTGCAATTAGAAGCAGGAAAGAACAGGCGCCCAGAAACACAAGCAAGTATTTGTTTGATTAACCAACACTACCAATACTTAACACTGTCAGATCCTCAGTTTGATAGACATTCATTCGAAAGCAACATGGGTCGCATTTTCCTGGAACATCTGGGCGGTCTGAAGCTCTTCAATTGCGCCCAATGCCAAACGAACCTGACGAATCGCAGCCAGCTAATAAGCACACGCTTTACAGGCGCCACTGGTAACCTCTAACAAATACATTTACATATATATAACAGTTATTGAATTGAATTTTGCTTGCTTTGCGACAGGACGTGCCTATCTGTTCAAGCGTGTTGTCAATCTAACGTTCAGCTCCATTCAGGAGCGTGTCATGCTAACTGGACGACACATGGTGCGAGATGTTATGTGCAAGAATTGCAGCGCCAAGCTTGGCTGGATGTATGAGTTTGCCACCGAGGAGACACAGAAGTGAGTGTTCAACTTTTAGCCAAATGATACTTTGTTCTAACATCAACTTGTGGCAGATACAAAGAGGGTCGCGTCATACTCGAATATGCGCTGATCAATGAGGCGGAGGGTTTCACATCGGAGGCGGGCGGACCAAGTCATTGAACTGCACCCAAACAGCAGAGCTTCCAGCTCTAGGCTTCAGACGTCTCTTCACAGCTTGTGTAGTTTCTAAGTATGGATTAGCAAAGCCGCTGGCGATGGCTTCAAATAGGTTATAAAAAAAAGTGTACTAATCGCTATATGTGGCACACAATTCGCTAGCTTACATATATATGTTCATATGCAGAGTTGTAGTTTAAGTTATAATATATATATAAACATATTTATATTTATGAGGCTGAACTGCTAAAACCCCCCTCCTCTACCGGAGCCAAAGGAACGAACGCTCGCAATTTGATTTAAAATTTTTTGAATATTTCTTCTTTCTTTTTTTTTTGTTTGTTTTGTACTTCAACATTATAACAGATCTCTAGTTATCTCACAAATAAATATTTCTTCCTTTCATATTCATATATGTATGTATGTATGTGTATGTTCTGTGCGAATTTTGTATATGCCAAGGGAATGGAAAAGAAAGGGACAGCAACAACAATATGAATTCATAGAATAGAACGAAAGTAGAGCTCAGAAAAGATTGGAAATAGTTATTAACAATTTCGATATAAGGATGCAACAACATATGCATTTGATAACGTTTAGAGGTATTTCAGTTCCAGTTATGATTGTGAATAATTAACAAATGTAAAAGGTTTAACGTTATAACAAACCGCAAGGAGCCTGAACACAAAGCTTTTGGTATTTATTACATATCTAGTTATGGGTCATACAAATGCAACAGAAATGCATTGATTGGTGTAAGGGTATCGGTGTATTTGTTGTTATTAAACTAAGCTACTTTTGATTTTTCGAGCTTCTAGCTCTCTATCTCGCACTCGCTCTCTTTCGCTCCGTTCTACATTTTGCTAGTCTTTTGGGCCATGGCAAGTGCATTCTCGTTGGCAATCATTTGGAATTCCTGGAAGCGCTGTGAGACACGTTGATTCATCTTCAGATACTTTTCCATGCAATTCAGCGAGCATTTCTCCTGCCAAACAGAAAAGTTTTAAATGTTTAAAATGCTTTCAAAAAGTTGGCCATATATATATATATATACCTCGGTGTCCTTAACGTCACGAGATGTAAAGTCACGCACACAGTCTGTAAAGCACATTTCGCTCAGCTTGTTGTAGGACATCAGAAAATCTGAAAACTAAAAGCAAACACACACACACACACACACGCGTTTTTAGTAAACATGAATATAACGTTTTAAATGGCGGCATTTATTCGATTGCACATTGCATCACTTGCGTTGTTTGTTCATCAAATGTGCCGCAATACTTACTGTTTTCATTTGATCCTTATCCAATTGTTCAAGCGCAACAGTTTCGGGAACTTTGGCCATCTTGTGCTATGTGATTTTATTGAAGTTTTGAGAAATTCGTATGAAATTTTAGTGCGATTAAATAATAGCAGAGCTCAGCTGTGCGTTGTGAAGGTGCCGCACTGTCAAATGACAGGGTTGCTTCGATTATTCTTGCTAGCAACTATCGCTAGCTGTGCCATTTTGAGTAACGATGTATTTGCCATCGATACTTAATTGTAACATATTTCGCTTACATAGAATATCACCACGTTAATAATATCGTGAAATTGCGATAAGTAAAATAACGAAAAGGATATACAATATTGGAATTTGCCACAGCTAGCAACTATCGCTTCGCGTATCGCCAGCTGTGCCATTTTGAGTAACGATGTATTTGCCATCGATACTTAATTGTAACATATTTCGCTTACATACAATCACCACGTTAATAATATCGTGTAATTGCGATAAGTAAAATAACGAAAAGGATATACAATATTGGAATTTGCCAGCACTTAACACAATTTGTGTTTAATTTTGCTGCCTGCTGTATGCACAGCATCCCCTAAAACGTGTGCATAAAAGTATCGATATACAAATTATTTTTTTATACACATTTGTACAACGCCATTGCATATAAATTTTCTCTCTACGTAAGCGTGGTTGTGTGCTTACCTGTGAAGAAAAAAAAAGAAATTGTGTGTGTACCTATCGACGCAATTCATAGATACAGAAACATAGAAAAAAAAGAAAATAAAAATAAATAAAATTCCAGTTAAAGTTAAATAAAAGAGATTTGGGCCACACATAGAGGAAACACGACGATGCCGCGATATCGTGAATGGGATCTGGCCTGCAAAGTGTATGTTGGCAATTTGGGCTCCTCGGCCTCCAAATATGAAATTGAGAATGCGTTCAGCAAATACGGGCCACTGCGTAATGTGTGGGTAGCCCGCAATCCGCCAGGCTTTGCCTTTGTCGAGTTTGAGGATCGTCGCGATGCGGAGGATGCAACACGCGGCCTGGACGGCACCCGCTGCTGCGGCACACGGATACGCGTTGAGATGTCCTCGGGACGTTCGCGTGAGGGACGCGGCGGCGGCGGCGGTGGCGGCGGCGGCGGTGGTGGCAGCGGAGGCGGCGGCGGCGGTGGCGGTGGTGGCAGCCGTCGTGGCGGTCGCAGCGGTAGCGGCAGCGGCGCTGCTGCACGCACTGGCGAAGCGGGTGGACGTTATAGGTAAGTTTTAGTTCACACCCCCCAACACCCACCCTCCCCCCCATATATTGTACCTAATTCCTGTTCCCTAAACCCCCCACCTTGTTGTTTTTCGCATATATGTGTGTGTGCATAAGGATATCTCTATTAGTATATATGTATGTATCTGTGTGTATGTGGCTTGCGTATTGCATATGAGCTGGCCAAAAAAAACAAAGATAATCGATCGAAAGAAAAAACAACAAAAACGAATAATACTCGCGCCCGCCAATGTGCGTATAGATACAGAATGTATTACAGTAGTACAGTAGTACAGGTTGTAGCGCGAACACACACACATACACACACACTCACACACAAATGCCAGTGTTGCCTATTCCTTTACATAACAGGACATAAGAACAACAAACAAAGCTGAACAAAAATAGAGAAAAACTATGAAAAAAAAAACAAAAATATTTATATTTAATTTATTTACATATTATTGTTATATAGTTTTAATGGTAACAATATTTACAAAAACAAAAATTGCGAACAGCATACATTCGCAGCGAGTTGTTGTTGTCTCCAGCCCTGGTTTAACTAAACCATGTTAGGCAGCACTGACACACACACACACACGCACACGCACACAAATGAGCAGCCGCGTGCGCTAAAAAGAAAAAAACAAGTTTCGATTATCGATAATCAGGGTTAAGCGCTTAATACACACACACGCAAACACACACACACACACACACACACAGCGTTGCTCAGCTTAATAGTCGTTAGAAATATATGTATGTATATACATTTTTGTTGTTTTTTTTTATTTGCTGCAAACATATATATGTACATATATATCCTACTTGTACTTCATTTGTTTCACCACAACCCCCCCCACCCTCCCTCCACCACCCACTTTCCCCACAAATAGAAACTCCCCACGCTCTCCCCTGCTTGTTATTACTCCTTCAGTGCGTTGTACAAATTTGTTGTGTTTTAGTAAAAAAATAATAAAGAGAAAAAAACCAAAAAAAAAATAAATAAAAATAAAAAAATTATATATCATAAAAATAGATTTGAAAAAAACAAAAAAACAAAAATAACACAAAAAATAAATCATGAACGAATGGGGCTCAGTTTTAATGTGATTTCACAATCATTTTGCAGGATAAAGTCTACTTCTACTACAAGCACAACAACAACAACAACAACAACAACAAGAACAACAACAACAGCTACTACTACTACTAGAACTTCTACTACTCCTCCTCTTCCTTCAACAAGTACAACAACTACTACAACAACAACAAGAACAACTTCACGCCTCATAACTACTACAACAACAACAACAACAAGAACAACAACAGCTCCTGCTCCTCCTTTTACACACATTTCACCAACAACAACACCAACACCACCAACAACAACAACAACAACATCAACACGCCCAACCAAATTGTGCAGCTTTGTGATCAATTTCGATTTCAACAAATACGATATATTTCGCTGACTGCAATAAAAACAAACAACAGCATGAACAACAACAACAACCACCACAACAACAACCACCACAACAACAACAACAACACGCTCCTCTTCTCAAAAGCAATCGACAATGATTTTTACTAACTGACGTAAGAGGAGGTGCAGCAGCAAAAACAACACCAACAACCACACCAACAACACCAACAACAACAACACCAGCATTCATTTAATCAATCATTTAATCATTTTCTCTCTCTCTCTTTCTTTATTAACCTTCTTTCATTATCAAACATTCTCATAAACACACACAAACACTTTAACCTGAGTATATATATATAACCGGCGAAACTGTACAATCAATCAATCAATCAACTATCGTCGCAACATCACCAACCATCACCAACAACAACCACAACAACAAGAACAACAACAACCAACTTCATCCTTCATATTCTTCATCAAAAGCTTCTATTACAACAACAACACATTATTAACAACACCACCTATCAAGAACAACAACAACAACTTATCTACTACAACAACAACAACAACAACAAGTGCAACTACTACTGACCCAGCAGCAATCAAATCTAACTCCAATTTACACCAACCAACCAACCAACCAGTCAACCAATCAATCAGCCAACCAACCAACCAGTCAACCAATCAATCAATCAATCAGCCAACCAACCAACCAACCAGTCAATCAACGCTTGCAACAACCAACAACAAAACTCGTTGACAACTCTAGACTACAACTTGCGTCTTCTGCAACGCCACAATGCTTCTCTCCCCACAATTTATATATATATCTATATATATCTATGTATATAACACATATATATATATATATATGTATATATGTATGTAAATATCATCTTATGTCATCTATAAAAGCCAGCCAACCACCACCAACAACAACAACTACAACAACCAACCACCAACTTCAACAACAACAACAACAGCTACAACTACAGCAACAGCTACTACAACAGCAACAACAACAACAACAACAGCAACTTGCAACTTGCAACAGCTTAGCGTTTTGTTTCTTATTTCGAATTGTGTTTAACTTCTTAACATTATTGTTGTTGCTCTCTTTCTCTATGTATTTTTCTCTCTCTCTCTCTCTCTCTGATATATATATATATATAGCTCCTCCTTAGCTCTAGCTCATCTCAGTTTTTGCACCAAGCACCCTTCCACCACACCCTGTTGTCGCGTTGGTCTCCCCAAAACACCATCATCCACAAAAATATGAAAGAAAGAGAGATTGAGCCTCGTCTTCATGAATCTTCAAAATTCAGCTGCGTCTGCGCTTCTTCACTCTTCACCCAAAATTCAACTTCAGCTTCAACTGCAACTGCAACTACTTCTCCTGCAACTGCAACTGCAACAACAACAACAACTACAACAACAACAACAACCACCACCAATAGTCACCAACAACAACAACAACAACCAATCAACCACCTTCGTAAAGCAAAGCAAAAAAAAAGAAAAAAGTAAAAGCAAGCCAAAATGCAAGCGTATGTAAAATTGCTCTCAAAACCAAAATACCATGCAACATCATATATTTTCGATTATTTCTATATTTTGTTATCGTTATCGCTTTTTTGTTTTCGTTTTCGTGTTGTCTCTAACATGCCTTGCCGAATGAGATTCAATATCCAATAACCCAGAGAAAAAGTTTTTTCATTTTGTCAAATCCATGTCTGTCTGTCTGTCTATCGTGTTATCGATTATCGATTAGCAGCGTTTAACATTATATATATATATATATATGTATAATGTATATCACAAAAGTTGTACAGTTTCTCGAGGTAAATGTTAATCGCTGCTAATCTGTACAATTTTTGTGATATATATATATATATATTCGGAAAGTTTTGACAAAGTTATAGGTTCGGAAAAAATTGACAAAGTTATAGGTTCGGAAAGTTTTGACATGAATTTCGAAAAAAAAAAACATTTCCAACTATGAATTCGGTTTAATTATTGAGATCGATATATATATATATCTTACGGCGATTGGAGCTCTTCGAAAATATCGAAGGAAACATTTTTCCTTTTTTTTTTTTTTGTTTTTTTATTGTTCGTTGTTCTGCATCTGATACACACACACACACCAACACACTCGCTAATTGTCTGCTCTAATTTTACACCAACAACAACAACAACTAATCAGCAAACATATCTATGTAAATAAGTACGGCAACAACAACAACAAAACCACACGGATGCTGCAGCAAACAACGTGGATTGTGCCCCACCAACCACCCAACCATCCATCCAACCATCCTTTCTTCCTTCCTTCAATCCTTCATGCTCCTTCTGTCCACGCTCCTTCACTTGTTTGTGTGTGTGTGTGTGAGATTGATCAGCAGGTTCATTCAACGTTTGGCAACTTCAACAACAAACAACAACAACCAACCAACCAACTACAACAAGCATATCAACACCAACCACACACCACACCACCACAACAACAACAACAACACCACAAACAAAATCTTCTCAGTCTGCTCTTCAATAAGTTCATCCATCAGCACCACCAACAACAACAACAACAAACAGCCAACAATCACAAGCCACTTCTACTACAACAACAACAAGAACAACAACAGCAGCAACAACAACAGCTTGTGCATGTGTGTGTGTGTGTTTGGGGACCCGTTATAAATCTATATGAAAAAGTGTGTGTGTTGGCAACGCTGCGCTCTCTCCTCTCTCTCTCTCTCTCTCTCTCTCTATCTCTTACTCAGCTCAGCTCAGTTCAGCTTCTTTAGGTGTCAGCCGCGCAACGCCCAACAGCCAGCCAGCCAGGCACAACAACAACAACAACAAGCAACCACCAACAAAAACCACCTCCTCTCAACTCCTCCATATATATAAAAAAATAAATAAAAATGATATGGAGATTATGATATATACAAACAAAAAATTTAAGTGTTCAAACGCAATGTCTAAAAATCTATTTAATTTTTTGTATTTTTTCTCTTTCTCTCTCTTTCTTTCTTTCTCTCTCTCTCTCTCTCTCTCTCTCGCACTCGCTCACTCACTCTGTCTGTCTGGCAAATGCTTTTAATTAACAAAACTAAACCAAACCCTGCCACACCCACTCGACCCCGACCCTCTCCCCGCTCCCCTACACCCCCCCACCTCGTCCACAATCTATTCACAGATCACGCACACCAAGACGCTCGAGGACCCGAAGCCGCAGTTTCTCACGAGATCGTCGCAGCCGCTCGGACTCAAGGGATCGCCACTAGGTGACAGCCAGAAGAGGGAGGGAGGAGAAGGAGGAGGAGGAGGGGCTACTCCAGCAACGATGACAGCTCTACAAACCCTAACCTTAAACATACCCCAACACAACAACACACCAACACACACACACATACAAAAAACAAAAAAAGTAGAATGTGAAATTTTCCTATTACAGACCATTTTTTTTGGATACTATATATATAAACTGAATATATGTATACAATTGTGAATTTCGGACAACAACCAAAAACAAATGATAAATCATATATATATAATTATATATATATATATATTAAATCAAATGGCAAACCCGCAATTATGAGAAACACACACACACACATACTCACAATGTTATGTGGATTATATATTTAGAATGTAAGTGCATAGAGATTAAACATAGAGAGATCAACGGTAAACAATATACAACAAACACACACAACAGCCGGATTGACGAGAGAGTGAGAGAGAGAGAGAGAGAGCGAAGACGGACCGGAAGGAGGTACGAGTATTTTGTGAGTTTCTCTTATTCTTATTTTTATCGGTTCTCCTTAATTTAATTATTTTTTTTTTTGTATTGTAATCTAACGACAAAAATTGTAAAATATTGAAATTTTAGAGTGAACAAAATAAAAATTATTAAATACAATAACAAAATGCGTTTTAATTTTAATTGCAAAATGGTTGTCTTTTGCCGGGTTGCTGCACGGGCTAAAATTTCCTTAGCGTGCAAAATATGGTCACCTTGGGTGTTGGGTGGGTTGTTGTAACGGCTAAATAACACTGAATTCAAATAAAGTGCGGCATACTTTCAGGCGACGTTTAAAAATGACTGAATTTTGACAAATTCGAAAAAATCCCAATACAAAAATCTGTTAATCCTGAAATAAAAAAGTTTCCAAGCATAAAATTTGATACACGTTTATTTGAACTTCGTATATAAGCATTAAGTATTTGGTTTCTAGACAAATTCCAGTTTAAAGGCTATTTTTCAAATATGTTATTCAATTATTCCAATTACAAATTTTGAACATTTTTTTATTTATGAGTTATTTAATTTGATAACAACAAGACATTCAATGCATATTCAAACATTTAGTAAGGACATTAACATTTAATGATGTGTATATATATATATATAAATTTAAGTTTTTGGTTTTAACTTTAACAATATCATAATATGTACTCTATATATATAAGCAACAAAGCAACAAGCCGCTAATTTAGCTAGAAAACAATTATTGTCAATTTAAGTAATGCTCCTACAAGTTTTCGGCTTTCCAACAATCCAATTCAAACATATTTTGGAGCATTAAGATTTCGAAAATAAACAGAAATGGCAAAAAAGGAGTATATTAGATATATATATATGAGTTATTTCTTGTTATACTTTTATTCTTGTTTAAAGATAGAAAAAAAAAAAGTGTGTAAATATAATTTTGTTTATTATAAAAATGGCTAAAGGCATCGTTTAAAT
The DNA here is from genome assembly GCA_035044485.1 of Scaptomyza reducta. NCBI lineage: Eukaryota > Metazoa > Arthropoda > Insecta > Diptera > Drosophilidae > Scaptomyza > Scaptomyza reducta. The sequence goes on from JAWNNV010000475.1 coordinate 79,289, forward strand.
TTTGGTTTGATGGATCGTTCGAAGAGGGGAGAGAGTGTGTTGAGTGTAAATACAAGATCTACTTGTATTTGGCCATGAAGTTACAGTGGAACACACGGAACTTCTCCATCATCTCCTTGAGTAGGTTCGTCTGCGGCAGAATAGTGCTGCGGAAATGATAGGTGCCCGGCAATTGGCCAAAACCGCTGCCAGGCACAATGCAAATGCCTAAAAGAGTGCAATAGATTTTAGCAAAACTGATTATAGGATAGTTATATATGTTTGGTGGATGCTTACCCGTCGTTTCGAGCAGCTCAAAGGCATAGAATACATCGGGTTGCATATTCTTGGCCTTGGCCGCCTCGATCGCCTTCGCCGGTATCTCGATCTTGGGGAACACATACATGGCGCCCTGCACCGGATTCACCGTATAGCCCTCGAAGCTGTTCAACGTCTCGTAAACGAGCTCAGCCCGCTCGCACAACGCACTCAGTATATCGTTCTTCTCCTGCTCGAACAGCTCGTGCGAGGGTTCGCCCTTCTGTGGTGGATTCACGAGAGCGCTCACAGCTATCTGGCCGGCTGTGGTGCTGCATAGCTGGGCCGTGATCGATTTGGTGAGCACGGCCTTGACGTCCGGACACATGTTGACCACCTCCATGTAGCCGCCGCGTATGCCACACTCGCCGAGATAGCCCTTCGAGACGGACAGGAAGCTGATGAGCTCTTGGTGCTTGTGGGGTCCGCCCATTTCGTTCATGACCATCTTGAAGGAATAGAACTTGGAGTCCTTGTCGTAGACATTCGCCTGGTAGACCTCATCGGCCAGGATGATCATCTTGTTGTCGTAGGCAAATTTGATGATCGCCTCAATGTTGTCGCGGGTGAGCACCTGGCCGGTGGGATTGCCCGGATTGATGACGACCAGTGCGCGTGGCACGCAACTCTTTTTGGCCTCATCGTAGGCACGTTGCAGCTCCTGGCCGTCGAGACCCCAGCAATGGCTCTCATCGAGGAAGTAATCGACTCGGGTCATGCCAATCTCCGTCAAGCTGGCCGAATACAAAGGATACTGTGGTATGGGCACCATAGCGCCGGGCGGCTTACCATCCACAGAGGAACTAAGGAAAAAAGAAGTATGAATAAGTAAGAAGGCTCTAATCGAGAAATCCAGACTACACTATACCCTGAACCCTATACGTAACGCTTGACTAAACTTCAATGTTCCATATCTCCGGTGTTTCTCAAACGATTTCAATAATATTTTCACAGATTGTCATTATTTAGTCTAATCTTTCAAATTGCATCAAAAAGTTTTCCAAATTCAAGATTTGGTTGTTATCGATAACATGTGTATATCGGAAATGGGAACAGTTATCGAAACGATATCGACTCGGCTTTTGTTGCTGATCAAGAATATATATGTTATTTTCCAAATTCAAGATTTTGTTGTTATCGATAACATGTGTATATCGGAAACGGGAAGAGTTATCGAAACTATATCGACTTGACTGTTGATGCTGATCAAGAATATATATGTTATTTTCCAAATTCAAGATTTGGTTGTTATCGATAACATGTGTATATCGGAAATGGGAAGAGTTATCGAAACGATATCGACTCGGCTTTTGTTGCTGATCAAGAATATATATGTTATTTTCCAAATTCAATATTTTGTTGTTATCGATAACATGTGTATATCGGAAATGGGAAGAGTTATCGAAACTATATCGACTCGACTGTTGATGCTGATCAAGAATATATATGTTATTTTCCAAACTCAAGATTTGGTTGTTATCGATAACATGTGTATATCGGAAATGGGAAGAGTTATCGAAACGATATCGACTCGGCTTTTGTTGCTGATCAAGAATATATATGTTATTTTCCAAATTCAAGATTTTGTTGTTATCGATAACATGTGTATATCGGAAACGGGAAGAGTTATCGAAACTATATCGACTCGACTGTTGATGCTGATCAAGAATATATATGTTATTTTCCAAACTCAAGATTTGGTTGTTATCGATAACATGTGTATATCGGAAATGGGAAGAGTTATCGAAACGATATCGACTCGGCTTTTGTTGCTGATCAAGAATATATATGTTATTTTCCAAATTCAAGATTTTGTTGTTATCGATAACATGTGTATATCGGAAATGGGAAGAGTTATCGAAACGATATCGACTCGGCTTTTGTTGCTGATCAATAATATATATACTTTATGGGGTCGGAGATGCTTCCTTCTGCCTTTTTACCCATTTTCAATGGGTTCAGGGTATGAAAAGAGTTCCGGTTCCGGTTCCGTACTCACTTGAGAAGCGCTAGAACGCTCTTGATGCCTGGCGAGGCGCCACCAGTCAAATATATGTTCTGATAATCGGCGGGAACGCCGCCATCACGCTTCTCAATGAATGCGGCGACCTGGCGACGTATGAACTCGATGCCAGCGGAGTCGGTGTAGGAGCCGGTGGAGCCGCCCGGGCAGGCGGCGAGAATGTCTGTGGCACGTTGCTTAATGTCCTCGGGATAGTCGGGTGAGTCCAGCAGGCGGGGTTCCATGGTGAGTGCCATGAGCTGCAGGGAGGGGGGGAAAGTAATCAAAAAAATTATTCATTTTATAGGGTATCCAGTAGTCGACTCGAACTCACCTGACGCAAATAGGTCAAGGGCTGTTGGCCCATCGCATGGCAGTCGCCAATGTTGGCCCGAATGACCCGATCGAATGGCTTCTTCACACCCTGCAACACAATGTGGCAAGTACATTTCATTATATATGTAGTTCAATTATTCAAATTGTTTCGATTTAATGCGATTTTAATGTGCGTTCGTTATTTCTAATTGGGTAATTGTGTGGTGGGCGGAAAGTGGTCAAGTGGGCGTGGCACGATACACTTATAGCTCATTACCACAGCGAGCAATTTCAATTGGATGTTATCATTTAACAGAATCTGTTAAGCACAGAACATCAGCATGTTGTTAACAGTTAACAGAATCTGTTAAACACAGAACATCATCATGTTGTTAACAGTTAACAGTTATGTAACAGTTAACCATAGAATCCAATGGTAATGGAAACCAAGAGAGGAAACCAGCGAGATGTTATCAGTTAACAGAATCTGTTAAGCACAGAACATCAACATGTTGTTATCAGTTAACAGTTATGTTAACAGTAAAGAATAGAATCCAATGGGTATGTAAACCAAGAGAGGAAACCAGCGAGATGTTATCAGTTAACAGAATCTGTTAAGCACAGAACATCAAAATGTTGTTATAATTTAACAGAATCTGTTAAGCACAGAACATCAGCATGTTGTTAACAGTTAACAGTTAACCATAGAATCCAATGGGTATGGAAACCAAGAGAGGAAAACAGCGCGACCCCCAACTGTTAACTCTGAACATTTTTGCTTGGTTATTAGCTCGTCCCAAAGTAACTAGCTCTTAATGCTTATGTTTTGATTAGCGCTTCTTTGTTTAGACTTCTGAATTTACATTACTCATTGCATAGAATTGCGTATATGTTATGTTCAAGTTATGTTAAGTTAACAGTCGAGATGCATAAATGAATGCAGCATTCACGAGATTTTAGCATATGTTTGAACTAAATTGATCGAGCGAGGGCGAGAAAGATTTCGTCATCAGGGGAAACTAAACATATCTAAGCTATATATGCATTTAAGTTTCCCCACAGTCAAATTGCATTCAATTTAGTGTAAACGAATGCAATTGGATGGGTGCTATAGAGGGGGGGAGAGAAGCGGTCTAAAGTTAAATAAACATTTCTCGCATGAGTAATTTACGGCTTTGAATGACATAGACGGAATGCACGGTGTAAAAATCACGAACCGCAATATCGAATATCGAAAGTTGTTAACAATAGTTCGGGGGAAAAAAAACTCACGTCAAAATGATATCATTTAGTCAAACTAAACTTTTAAAGAACTAGAAATAATCTGGTTTCGTCAAAAATCATTTAATAAAAAACCCAATCAAATATATATATATATATGATAATATCTACTAAAGCAGTACTTATCTAATCTTGGGCAATATTGGACTATAATAAAAACAAATATGTCCTTAATTTGACTTTAATAAAAGTCTGATGCAGTAATGCCCGGTAAAAAAAAAATCGTCTTATCAAACAAATTAAATTTTGTCACATTTAATTAAACTTTTCGAATGAATATTATTATCAGATGTAGCTATATCTGACATTATGCAGTTGCTAAGCGAGAGACAGGTTCAAGTTTCAAAAGAATTATATTCTAGATCAAACCAAAACCGCTTCAAACTAGATGGAATTGAATATTGTGTTACGTAACGAGAGAGAGAGAGGGGAGATGAGATACCTGAATGTGGTATCTAATAAACTTGCTGTATGTTGTGTGTAGTTAGGTGTAAAAAATTTGTATTGATTGTTAAGTTTTGCACTCGACTCTGTAAACAAATATTTATATGAGATAAACATGCATGTAGGTGTGTGTGTGTGTGTGCGTGTATGATGTGTATGTGTGAATTTGTTTAAGTGCATTTGCTAATGTGACATAAAAGTAATAAACAATTAGATACATAACGAAAGAGAGGAAAAAATTCTAACTAAACTTGAAACAAATTGTTTAAAATTAACATTTCGATTTTCAACTCCTGCAGAATAAGAAAAACATGTAAAAAAAACTAGACTTGAAACAACATTTTTAATTAATTAACATTTCGATTTTCAACTCCTGCAGAATAAGAAAAACATGTAAAAATGTTAACTTAACATAACGAGAAAAAATACAAACAAAACTAGACTTGAAACAAAATATTTAATAATTAACATTTCGGTTTTCAACTCCAGCAGAATAAGAAAAACATGTAAAAATGTTAACTTAACATAACGAGAAAAAATACAAACAAAACTAGACTTGAAACAAAATATTTAATAATTAACATATCGATTTTCAACTCCTGCAGAATGAGAAAAACATGTAAAAATGTTAACTTAACATAACGAGAAGAAGAGAAAAAAACAAACTAGACTTGAAACAAAATATTTAAAAATTAACATTTCGATTTTCAACTCCTGCAGAATAAGAAAAACATGTAAAAATGTTAACTTAACATAGCATGAAAAACAACAAATTCAACTTGTACTAACGAGCTAAGTAGGTGTGTACGTTATTTATGTGTGTGTGTGGAAGAGGAAGAGAGAGGGGGGGTGTGCATGGGAAAAATGTCAGCAACCGAAGCGCAATATATAAAAGAGGAAGAGAGCATGCAATTGAACACAATGGGATTGGAATGGGGAATGGGATGGGAAAAATGATACACACACACACATGCAAGTAAATTGAGTGCACGGGTTAACTGTGGGATAAATGCTTCAAATTCGAAGAGAATATTATTTGCGTTGCACTGCGAAAATATATATTAAAGTCGAAAAAGTAATTAAAACAGCAAAAAAAAAACAACAAAGATGTTTACCAATACATATATGTATATGCTAGCGTATGTATGTATGCGTTGCTCATGCGCATGTATATGCATATGTTGTTGTTGGTTTGTTTGTTTGATAAGAATGGCAAAACAGCATCCAGGCATAACAAGACCCACACTCTTATACTCTTATATAAGCGAAAAGTGACAGCAAGTGGAAGAAGAGGAAGAGCAATACCCTGTGGAACATATTTGCTGCCGGCATTTTGAAGGACGTTCACTGAACTTGACTTCAATTCCGTTGTTGTTATTGGGCAACGGGCCAAAAGAAGCACAATTGAAACAATAAGAAGTAGCAAAAATATATACTTATGTGCCAAGAGAGACAAAGACGAAAGAATGATGTGTGTGTGTGTGTATTATTAAAAATTAATTGTTAAGACATAAAAAGAAATATGTATGTGAGATCTGCGATATATAAAAGTATACACTTTAAACCCAAAGCAAACTTTGCGAAACGTGGAACAAAAGAAAAAAAAACGTTATACACAACGTCAATAGATTCCACATTGAGCAAAGGCTAGTATTTACATACACACACGCACACACTTACAGAGCCATGCACACATTGTAGGGGTATAACAGGTGAGCGAAATGTAAATAATAAGCGAGTGTGAAACGAAATCAAACATGTTAGGGCGTATGTATGTATGTGTGTGTGTGTGTGGCTTAACACGCAATGTTTAATGGCGGAATGGGAACTCACCTTTAACAATTCCTTTTCAATTTCGCCGGCGCGTATAACGATCGGACCACGCACCGCATATTCCATAGCCTTGAAATTGGCATTAATGTTATCCATACTAACGGACTTCATGTCTTTGCTTTTTTTTTGACGACAAACAACTGCAGAGTGAAAAAAAAAGAAGAAGAGAAAGAACAGAATGGAATTTAAGAAACACACCAAACACTGTTATTAACAGGAAACACAAGCAAAAACGTATGTTGAAATTTGCAAACTTTTTCGACAGCAGCGAAAATTGAATATATGTTGGACTACTAACCGAGAAGGAGCGTTGAACGGTGAATGGCTACCACGCGCGTTCAATGTTTCAGCTTGACTGCGGCGCGGCGTCGCTGTCGTTGAGAGTGTAGCCGCCGTTTGAGCGCTGCTGTTATTGTTATGTAGAAACGATTTCCAGCGACGTACAACGACGCTTGGCGTAAGTTTACATTGTTGCTGCAGCTGCTGGCTGTGATGCTCGGCTGGCAGCGATAATGCGGCGAGAGCTCTGCTTGAGCTTGCAGCGACCACATTGGCAGCGCGCTGCAGCTGCGACGGATTCCTTAACAGCTGACGAACTTCATCCTAATGTTTTGTAATGCTCTGTTTTCGTTAACACTGCAAAGAAACACACACATATACATAACGAAGTGGAATTAATAAAAGGGGGAAGAAAAAACAAAACGAGCAGCTGCTGTCGACGCCAACGCTAAGTACAGACTTGAATGTATAAGAGCGCGTCTTAAGCTTGATTTATAACAGTTGTGTAGTACACCCAAGCCAGCTGTCTACCATTTATGTGCATGTGTGTATTGTATGGCGGCTGTTGGCATTGGCTTTGGCATTGGTATTGGTATCGGTATTTAATATGTGTTTTTTGTTTGTGGCTATTGAGAAGCCCGTTATCAAAGCCGATAAGATTAACACAAAAGCAGTTTATAGCTCGTTTCGCATGCCATATAATTTATTCTGGACAAAGTGAACCGGCACGAACGAAAAAAACAATTAACCGGTTTGCGGCGGCTCAAACAATAATCAAAAATGTATGTATATGTATGTGTGTGTGTGTGAGAGTGCGTGTGTTTGAGTGCGTGTGTGTGGTTGCGTGAGCAGGCACACTGCTAAGACGCAATTATAAAATAGATATGTATGTACCTGTGTGTGTGTATGTATGATTAATCATGATTAGGCACAAATCCTGTTGAGCTTTATAACGGACAACAGCGAAAGTATTTTTACTCATTATGGCACAATATGGTTACACTGACCAAATCGATAAATCATCGATTGTTGCGATCGCTTTTCAAACGGTAAACAGCAATTGCAATTATTCTCTTTATTTATGTATTAATGAAAAACACACCAAAAAAAAAATAAAAAATAAAAATAAAAAAAAATAAAAATAAAAACAAAAATAAAATAATAATAAATCAAAAAAAAATAAAAAAACAACAAAAAACAAAAAAAATTATAAATCAAAAAAATAATAATAAATCAAAAAAAAAATAAATAAACAAAAAAAAATAATAAAAATAAAAATAATAAATCAAAATTAAAAAAAAAAAAAAATTTAAAAAAAAAAACAACAAAAAATAAAAATAAAAAAACAACAAAAAAAAAATAATAATAAATCAAAAAAAAATAAATAAACAAAAAAAAAATAAAAAAAAAAAATAAATAAAACAACAACAAAAATAAAATAATAAATCAAAAAAAAAAAAATAATAATAATAATAAATCAAAAAAAAAAAAAAACAAAAAAATAAATACAAAAAAAACAACAACAACAAAAAATGTAAGGCATGGAAAACGAAATCTGTTTTGCTGTCCTTATCAACATTGCGGTCGTACAGTTAATACAGATAGGATTTTGCATATGATTAAATGGATTTATGTACGAATTTTCGTTAAAGCACACGTGTCGTAAAAATATAATATAATAATATAATATATTAGGTGCTATCACATTGCATGTACTTTTGACTTTCGTACCAGAACCAGACAATAATCATAGTAATTAATACGCTTATCAGCGACGTCTCCAGATCTCTGCTTATGCTATATACATTTACAATATATGCATAAACAACATATATATATATATATGTACATATGTACGTATAGAAATAAAATAAGTTCTAGCTGGTGAAATTTGTACTTTGAGTTTAAGGAATTGCGCAATGTTGTAGGAAATGTGAAAGCGTTTGCCAAAAATTCGCAAAAGCAAAAACATGACAATAACGGGAACAAATAAATACCTTGTGACAAAACAAAAACAAAAAACTGGCATATTGAATTATTAAAACTGTATATACCCACATTTAACATATGTTACGCCTTAAGGTATAAGCAGAAAAGAGATAGATAGTGCTATACGCAATGTAACTGTAACATGTGTAAGCATATGTGTACTAACATATGTGTGTGTGTGTGTGCATGTTATTGGAAATATAATGACAACAGGTTATGCAATGCGAAATTGCTAGTGCCATTTTTTTTTAGTGCAAGATAAGATTAGAAAACAAAGATAGGAATATTAAACAAAAATAAACTGCTGCAAAACAGTTACCAGCTGCTTATGAGGTGTGAAATGGCGGCGGCCATTTAATTGGAACTAACGTCAACTTGACACATCAGCAAAAACTCCAATTAGAACAAATATACAAACGTTTATGTTGTTGTTGTTGTTGTTGCGGCTGATTGGGAAAATTGGTGTTGGTGTGTTTTGTCGGCTTTTCGCACGCTATGCAATTGAGTTGCGGCACGCAAAACGCTAAAACGCTTAACAAAATTAGGTAGCGTATTAATTATAATTATTTAACGCACATTATTATTTACGATGCTCGTCGCACTTAAACTTAACCTCGCTCAAGCTTTTTATGCCAATTGCACACACACACACACATACATACATACGCACTGTAATACGCACATACATACATACATATAAGTTCAAGAGCAGTGTGACCACTTGGCAAAAAATCGATTATCTCTGAGACAAATACTTTACGCACCTTTACGACAAATTCAAGCTGGGTGGAGGTGGAGGTGAGTACTTCGGAGTGTGCGTGTGTGTGTGTGTCTCTCTCGATTATCTAACGCTGTTAGCGACCGACGATGGCTACCTGCTGGCTGCTACTCAACTGCCTGAATATTTTAATCCGTTTTTGTTTGTTGTGATGTTATTACATACACACTAACACGTGTATGTGTGTGTGTGCGAGAAATATATATATATATATGTGTAGGGGGAAAAATTATTAATAAACTTAGCGGTGTGTACGTACCCTACTATATATTTATTCTATACACATTAATAATTTTCTTGAATAAATATTCGCCAAAGTGTGCCTCTGTTCTGTGTTGGTGTCTGTCTATCTGTGTGTGTGTGACGCTCAACAAATACCGCCAGTGTGCTCCATTGTTTTGAATTTGCATGAAACTAATGAATTTCGAACAGCTGTTCTGCCAGCAGAGCAAATTGTTTCAGTGTTGCCAGACACTGTTAATGTCAGCTGACCGAAAAGAAAAAGAGTGCTGCTTAACGAAAGGTATCGAAAAGTATCGAAAGGCGATAACATTTGTGTTTAGTTCTTATCGTTAGTTGTAGTGGAGGCAGCGGCCATCACCAATGCTCACATTTGTTGTTGTTGTTCGCCGGAGTTAGGACGTGTATTTTTGTTAAATGCGGGTGTGCTACATACATATATATATATAACACAATAGTCCACCAAACTGTTGTTAATTGACTCACTTGACTCCTTTCACTTTCAATTGCGTTGTTCGAGTAACTGTAAAAGGGAAGCATTATATTTTGTATTGAATCCAATGTAAATAAGGAAGCCAACAACAAAAACACACACACACACACACGAACACGCAAATAAATAAGATTAGTAGCTAAAAACAGGGCTGTTACTCGTGCTGTTAAGCAGGAGTGTTTTTTTGTTGTTTTTTTTTTTGTTCGATCGCTTTGCACGTGAGTGTGAGTAGTGCGTGCGTGTGCTTGTGTGTGTGTGCGTGTGCGTAAGTGAGTGAGAAAGAGTACTTTCGCCAAATAAACGAAACTAAACGAAAGAAAAGAAGAGAAGCAGAAAAAGATGGCTCCATCTTTGAGCAAATTGGCGCACAATCGAAGCGCCATGGTCGGCGTGGCGGGCATGACGGCAGCTCTATGGATAATTGCCCATGGCAAAATGTCGAGCAACAAGAGGTGAGATTTAATACTGTAATAATACTGCAACAGCTGAGTGCATGTTGTCCATGTATGTATGTATGTATGTATGTATTTTATGTGTATGTTAAGTTAACATTGGGTAAGGTCTTGGCTGCACTCTTAAAAATGTCTGACATTGAATTATACAATTTCGATGTGTGCGTGTGTGTGTGTGTGTGTGTGTTGCGGATCGTACGATTTGACGCTCGTGGCTCTTAACTGGTTTTATGGGCCCACTTTGGGCACAAGGACAACGGGCAATAGCAATTAAATCGATCCAACAGCTGATCGCAATCTATTTAACAGCAAAAGATGTTAACCTCTCTCTCGCTCTCTCTCTCTCTCTGTTATATGTGCAGTTTATTGCATGTAAACCACCTGTTAAAGAACTATGTAATCCTTTACATTACTTAGTCGAGATTAACATATGAATCTTTTCACCACTTTTGCCCTCGAAATACTTGTTATACGTTTATAACAGCTGTTAAAGTCTGGAAACGCCTTATCTAATCGTCAATTAAGGAATGAGAAATGGAATCGATTGTTAAAACACGTTATGCATTAAAACACGTTGTTCATACACACACACACACATATATATATATATATAGTATAGTGTATATGATCTAATTTATTAAAATTCCGATCAAATTCTGCTCGCTTGCATGACATTCACAATTAGACGGAGTACATGTTCAGACATGCAGAAAATAATGTTTGTTTAGATGGGGTGAGATTCCATTTACTTAGGGATAATCAGTCAATATGTATGTATGTATGTGTGTATGTATGTATGTTTGTATGTATGTATGTGTGTACTATGTATCTGCTTATCCAATCCAATTAATGGCAAAGATATTTTTTTTTTTATTGATATGGCAACACCCTTCCATTAGGTTAACGGCACAACAAGTGTGTTAAGTGAATTACATTTACGGTATATGTTTGACAAAAGGTTAAAAAGCCCGAACGGCACTTTGAGCCTCATACATATTCTTGACCGATATCAATAGTTGAGAAATGCAATTTTGAAAACAAAATTCCGTTCAATTTTCAATTCACATTATTCTGCACCCTTCACTCTTGCGCCGTTTAATTGGCAACAACAACAACAATACTCTCGTCAACTTTGCAGTCAAACTGTTTCTTCATTTCCTTTCCCCCCCGCTTGCCCGCTTCTTCTTTGTTGTGCACATTTACACATCGATTTGCATGGTCAATTTTCGCTTAACACTTTGGCGAGGGGAGGTGAAGTGCAATCTATGCAAATCGTATGTGCAAAAGTGCAACAACTTTGACAGCGGCGTAAAAATGCAATCGCTGTGTATGTGTGTGTGCGTAATTACAAACTTGCACACACACACATACATATACGTATACGTATAAGACAAGCTACTTTTGCCGGCCGCAAAGCGCGCTTTGTTTACATTTATCAATATGCATGCCTGCATTTGCATGTGCATGCGTGTGTGTGTGTGTGTGCGTGTGCGTGTCTGTATAGCTGTCACAACATAAACTGTTAGAAGAAGAAAGAAGAAGCACAGGCAGGCAGCTTAGTCGGCTTAATTCGACATACATATGTATGTATGTATGTGCGTGTGCGTGTGCGTGTGCGTGCATGTATAGCTGTCACAACATAAACTGTTAGAAGAAAAAAAGAAGAAGAAGCACAGGCAGGCAGTTTAGTCAGCTTAATTCGACATACATATGTTTGTATGTGTGTATGTGTTTGTGTGTATTTGTATAAGTGCAGACGTAATAAACATTATAATGCAATTAAATACGTCTAGGCAATCGTTAAAAGATCCCATTTGTTGCTATTTACAGACACAACAATCAGCAGACAGCACACACACATACATACATACATACAAATGGTTCTCAAGTGCATTCGAAAGTTCATTTGAACGAACTTGATATCAATAAACAAAAAATAATAGAGAAAGTAGCAAAGATTTTTTTTCCTATGTATGTGTGTATGTATGTATGTATGTACGAACTTTGCAATTTGGCACTTAATTTTAGTGGTTTTTTTTGTTCCGCCTTTTTGGATTTCGCACACATGCCAGAATGAATGATAATTTTTGTTTATCTTTTGCGTGGCATTCTACAGGTACGTCAACGTATATACATACATACATACATACATATGTATGTACATATTTATTTGCCGTTTGCCGGCTGTTGCGCAACAACAATCAACATCGGCTATTTGTATGCGTGTACTTGTAACGGTAAGCGATGTGTATAAGAGTTTTTTAGCAGTAATCAATGTCGAAACTTTAACAGAGTGTCCACGTTTAACATAAACGTTTGCCTTTAAACTGTTAACTGTTAAGTATATTGCATAGCTAAATCTTAACTCGATTTGCATAAACTAAAAAAAAATTAATTACATAAAAAAAAAACAGCTCATTCACGAACACTCAAGTTTCTATATTTACGATGGGGCGTTAAATTGCCGCCCAATGCATTACTAATGTCTGTATGTATGTGTGTGTGTGTGTGTGTGTGTGTAGATAAAAACAAACCTTTAAGCTATTAAACTATACAACAAATACTGGGAACAGCAAAACATATCTAAAGATAACAAAACATTTTATCAGGTATGTATGTATGTGTGTATCGATGAGACACTCACAAAACAACACCAACAACAACAACAACAACAAACTTTGCCTTGTTGAACTTTGCACAGGCATAGAAAATAAATTTTTTTTGCCGTTATACATCTGCCCACAGTTTCTTTGTTGCTTGATTTTACGTGTGTGTGTGCGCGAGAGTGTTTGCGCGTGTGTGTGTGCGC